>JAQIVA010000014.1:0-24420 GCA_034697525.1 Lithobius microps | reverse complement strand
AGTATCCCCATAAATCGAACAAAACTATTTGATGACATAAAACTATTAATTGTTCATCAAATCATACATTAGCTTGTTAAGCAGAAATCTCTGTAGAATAATCGAAGTTGCGCTGATCTTTTGTCCTGTAGAAATGAGCAGCTCTGAAAAGGCAGATATCTCTGTAAACTTAAACTATGTGCGAAGGTTGATGTCGTTTTCCATGCAAAACTATATACCAAAATTCTTGAATACCGGAACACTGAACGATTTTTTGATGATTGAAGAGAGGCATTGCCTATCACACTATTGCCGTGCTTATTACCAAAAAAATTTGAAATAATGAATTTTCTTCACTTTGATTTAATCTTCAGATATATTACTAAGATCTCGCTAGAAAATGTCATACTGGCTGTAGTTTAACTTTGGATCACGAATGACTATGGCTAGCTACTTCTCGAGTTATTGCAGTAGGTGAACAATCAAATTGACCACAGCTTCTAAGAATTTGACAGACATATCTTTTAAAAAGCCACAGACAATTCACGTTATTGCGCTTGCTAGTGACATGTCTAAGGACGATCGAGCTATTTGATGTATAAACTCTTACATATTTTCTCTTATTTGCCTTCGGAGTGTTGATTTTGGTATCGATCTTTTTTGAAAATTAATTTTTTTTCTTAACTAATCTTAAAATGTAATCTCAATTTTAGAATGCTTCGTAGGTTCAAACTATAATTAATGAAATTGAGAAAAATTACGCACTGCGTAACATTTAGGAATCGAATTCAATAAACAAGATCAATTCAGAGCAACAAAGCATAAATGAATATTCGACTTTAGGAAAATTGCAAATTATGTTTTTTTAGCGAAAGAATTAGCTAATTACAAATATATTTTTTTAAGTAAAAATAAAACTTTAACAAAATCAATGCTTAGCCTTGAAACACTGGGTTCTACATAAATGTCCGTTACCACAGGCCTGACACCTTAACAAATGCTTCTTTATAACACTTTTACGATTTCTTAAAAATGGCCATGTGAATTGTCAAACTGGGAATGATTGCTACTTAATTGATCTCCACATGTTTTACACTTACTTCTACGCAATAATTAATAATACATATTGCATTTTCTATGCCAAGATGTAATATCACCATAGCAACTGAAATGGAGTTAAATGTGGACTTGGATAAGTATATTTCGAAATGCAAACTTATCCTTCTTAACTTCGCGGAGGCGTTGGTGATTTTTGTTCACTTGTAAAAAAATTCCCCAAGAATAACTACACCACAGTGTTGTCAATGTATTGCTTTAATAATTTGAGAACATCGACATCCATCCTGGCATTTCCGTTATTATCAGAAAACATTATTAAATATTGAGTTCCATGCACCACATATATAAATGACTAAAATAAATAGAAAGGCAGCATTTTTTATTCTTTATGGCTTTTAATTCATCTTTGAAACAATAAGTTGTAACAACAAGTAGAGTAATATGAATTTTTGAATATTATATGCCTGAAGACATTACAAAACTAATTATTTCACAACTGCTGGAGTAGCAACATTTTAGAATGCGATCAACCGCGTATACGTGAAATTGCAAGTGCACACCGATTCCGCCTTCTCAATCTAGCTAAAAAATATCGTCATTGTCATTTAGTGTTTCAAATAATATACGTTTCTATCCTGTGATGTTAGCTATCAGCTGAAACTGTGAGTGAGTCAGTGAGCTGTTCTTTTTTAAAATATGTAATAATTTATTCAAAACAGATCTGATTTTAGTATTTTATTTACCCTTAAAGAAATTTTAAAATTAAACTACTAACATTTTTCGGCTAAACATTAGTCTCAAAAGTGAGGAGTTAGGGTGACTTCTACGATTTTTTTAAGAAGAAGTCTATAGTAGAAATCGTATTAAGCATGCGCAGGGCGAAAACATCCTACTCTGTCCTAGTGAATTTATAAGCATTATACTGAATAAGATATTATTTGGATTGTGACGGTTCCTTTATATCATAACAGTACATTTAAAGTCAAACCCTCTATTAAACAGCACTCATAATTTGTTTAGAAACAGGATTTGAGTGAATTTCTGCAATTTGGTATAGGTTTTCATACCGATGGTCATTAACCGATAAAAAAGATAATGGAAACCAACGAGCCAAAACTTTACGCAAATACTTCACACAATTAAACCACGAATAAAAAGAATGCGCTTTATTACTAGCTTTTACTAAAAAAGTATTATCATCGGTTATTTAGATACCACATTAAAATAATGATTAAAAAATAAAAGGACTGTTAAAAGTATAATGCAGTAATGTCTAGCAAAGCTGAATGAAAGCAAACAATTTAAACTTTAATCGAAATTTCCAAGTTTTCTCAAATCATAGCCACAAAAGGCTGGCTTGGAGTAATTAACCATTAATGAGCCTATGGTTATATTCTGTCAGGGGTCAGTGGAAGAATTGTTTTAAATTAAAATTTTTCGTATAAAACATCTCACATTTTCTAATTTCCATGTTTGCTACTAGTGCAGAAAAATCGCTGAAAATAATGATTTCTGTGTGCAGTTTTATAAATGACAAAACATTTTAAGCGGTTAAATAACTCACACAAAGGGGTTTCTTTTATGCCTACCTGTGAGTCCGTCTTCATGTGTCATTAAATTCGTTAGCCATTCTAAGCGAGTGGCTATGCTGGCAATGGAACATTTGGGAGCGACTGTGGGCAGTGTTTCTTTCTATGCACCAACGGAGTGCTACAATCTCTATTGCACAAAAGAGCTGTTCTATTAAGAGTTGACGGCAGCATGCAAGTCGCTACAGCCAGAGTGTGATGCAGTCTTAGTCTTGGGCGACTCCAACAAGGTCTGCAGGTTTAAATAAGTAAGTAATAAATAAGTAAATAAGTTAAACATAATCATTCTTTAGTAAAAACAAGTTCCATAAGCTCAATTTTCATAACTTCATTTGTCTTTTCCTTACCAATTTCGGCCTTGGTGTCCGGAAATTTTCCCCAGAGACAAAAGTGAAAAATCGTACATTTCATTCCCTTGTGAGGTATCTCTTGTAAAATGTAGCAAATTATTGGAAAATGTTCCGTGAATTTCAATGTTATGAACTATATTTGAAATTGCAAATTAGCATTTTCTTAACAGATTGGTCAAAGTTCTCAATTCGATTGTTTGTAGTTTTATATACAATGAAATGAAATCAATCACTAAAACTCCAATAGAACAGCTTATTTTGAAAACATCATTTTTGTTATAATATTAGAACCAATGTTACACATGAATTTGTCATGCTAAATTATATTGTTTCTTAAATTATGGGTTCAACCACAATTTCTGTTGAGAAATGCATTGGATGGAATCAAACCTTTTCTCTTCTTCATCTCAAGTTTTGTCAATTTATTCGAAACCCTCAAGTAGTGTAACCGACATGCAAAATGGCCACAAATTAAAATCTGTACAAAAAAAACAAGGCGGGGGCATGGATTCCATTTTCTTATCATTGATTTAATATAATATGAAACAGTGAACAAGCCAGTGAACTTTCTGAGATCAGGAGATTCTCAGCAAATGCTGGTAGGAAAAAAAGAATAGCAGCCTGTACATGATTTTGTTATGCCAATATATCTTTTGACTCAATTTAGCAGTTCAGCCTCTATTTTTAAAGAGATTTTTATTGGTGGAAACGGGGTGTTCCTCATCTTTTCCTGATTTAATAAATTATTACAAATTTTCTTCTGCAAACAATATTAATCCATTAAATTGGAAAGAAACTATAAATGCCTATAACCAAGCAGATGCAGCGGATTTGACAGCACATATGCATTGATGTGGATTGTATCAGTTTACTTTCGAAAAGAAAGCATTATTTTGAATACTTTGATTGCTCAAATTTGTTTTTCTGGAGCTCAATTGAGGAGCTTGTCATGAACATATGTGAAAATAAAAATAACGTAATAGAAAAATGGATTAAACCTCAAACGTGAAGAAATCCTTTTAAGTGCCTCGGGATTACGTGTTTAAACATTAATTGTTGTTGTTTTTCGTACTTTCCAATCCACTGTACCCAGAGTATTTTAATGGTCATTAATGTCCACGGTGACGGATTATAAATAATCATAATTAGTGTGAATTTATATCAATAAGCTATGTAAAGACAAACTTTAGCTGTACTTGAAAAATCTCATACGTCTCTCAAATCGACTCACTGTGCAGCTGCAAAGAAATTTAATTAGAGCTACCGTGACATAATTCTTCAAGATATTTGCATAAAATCAAATTGGTTTGGGCATTTTGTTAAAGCACTTTTTGAAAAGATTTAAAACCAGTTCTTCGGCCCTAAAAGTTGCATTAGTTCATTTTCTGACATTAGCGATAAAGGAGCTCTTACGTTTTTCTGCTGTCAATGGCCAATAAGTTGAAAGAAAATAGTTAAGCATAGGTACCATTTAGATGCAGAAAAATTCAAGAATTTAATCAACATATTGTGATTCATATTTCTAACAAACAAAATAGAGCCCTTTCGCAATTCCTATTTAGATGAAGCGGCTAAAAAGCATCCCTTAGACATTTCAAAGATGCGCATCTCGTCAACTAATGCTGGATGATATTTGCGTTTCATAGAGCCCTAAAAGCTAACCTGCAAAAGCATGCATTGTTCCGACACAATTGCATCTATTGTGTCACAATTTTAACTACATTTATTATATTGTTAAATAAACGTTATAAACGGCGGACAACGTCCAATACTGTCAATGAAAGTTTAACATTGTGGTAAATAGAAATTGGTTTGACTATAAGTCGTAAACAAGGGCCAAATAAACAATGTGTACTTACCAAGTGTTAGCAAAATTGATGTATATGTACAGAGTGAGTAAGGTATCTGAGCATACATATATCTATTGTGATTTAAACTAACCCGATAATTATTTATATTCTTTTTATTTAAAAAACCCCTTAATAGATGATGGTGGATATATAAATGTATTAGTGTCTATACAACTGAAACACAGCAATTAGAAATTGCGAGATTTCTTAAAGTCGCCAGATCTTTTGCTTGCAAGATATCAAAGGAGGTGAATGAAAGCATCGGATGGGAATTGGCCAGGAGCAAAAGATTACTGCATTGTCAACGCTCTGCTGACTCTGTCAGAACACCCGAGTTTGTCAAAAGAGTGCGTGCAAAATCGACGAAAATCCTGGGAGATCAATGCAACATCTTGCCATCCAAAGATCTTCAAGTGTCTGATGTAACAAGGAGGAATGTTATTGGTCAGGATTAAATCAAATACATGTTCATGTTCATGTTGTTCATGTTGAACGAAACCTTGGCCACAATCCTAAAAGTAGATTTTACAGTTTTTACTACCCTGCCATTGAAAAAATTGTAGTCATGTAGGTTTATCATCTTTTTATTGCTTCACAAACCCGATATTCACGCATCAACCATCCTAAATGTATCACATGATTAATTATTCAATAAACACATATTTTTTTAAAAATAACGTTACTTTATGGTAAATGGGTTTAACATTTTAAATATCATAGCAAACTAGGCAGAGACGAAATATTCACCGCTGCATTCATTAAATAGCCACCATTCGAATTCATAATTGATGTTAGGGGTATTTATTCGAATTTCACTCCTTCTATGTTTAGCAAAATGTAGCGTGGTTATTGTGATGCAATAGAGTGAATCAGAATGCAATCTATTTAGTCAAAAATGCTCTAAATGCTCAAAAATGCTCCTTTGACAAATTGATATTCTACAAATGCAATTATCATTTTTTTTCTTTTCAAAATACATTAAATTGTATTACCACATTTGAATTTTTAAAATAAATTAAATAAAATAACAATAATTGCATACGAACATCAATTGTGTGAACAAACTGCGCTATGTTTAAATAAGAGTTTATTAATAGTTTGGAAGTTTAGTTGTAGCAGATTAAGAAAATATATGTACTGACGAAAACCAGCTTATTTGATTTAGTTTTCATACCAAGATTGCTTTATTTTAAAAATCCAACCACTTAGAACCACGAAAGGGTTAAATTGCAAATTTGAAAGAAAACGTTACATGAGTATTTCAATAGTATTATAACATTAGAGTCGGTTTCAAAAGGAAAGTCACTATGGGATGTAGCAATTTCTCTGCTATACTGCTAAGCGTTCAATTTTTTGCCTCTTCCAATGATGAGCGCAGTTTTTTTATTGAAAAGGAAAGGAAACGTATCCCAAAGGAAACGTACTATTTTCATACAAATTGCCTGAACCCAAACACTAGTTACAAAAACCCATGTAGTATAACATGAATTGTAGTATATCAATAAGTCAAGAGTAATCAACGTTCTCTGTCGCGAATGATGGCCACCGTTTTTTCTGTAACTCTGCACGTTGATTGTTTAAATCATCAGTGCAATGCATTCAGCACTGGTTACGTTCTGATTTGGCTCTTTTTATGTTAAGCTCATAAACTAATGGAATAAAATGGAGTCAATATTTCTTGCATTTAGGGCAACAGAAAAATGTGGGATGGATTGATTAACCAGACATGAGGGTAGGTTCACCACATGGTTTATTTCCTACCGTTCACCGTACAGCATTCATATAATTTTCTGCATGGTGTGTCACGTGTGGAATGTTTCAATAGAGCTAAATTCCCATGTTTTGATGCAATGATACCTGGCAAGAAAGTAGATTGAACTTTTGTTTCATTTCTTGCCGTGCATTGTAGCATTCCTACAATGTTTTGCATAGTATGTGCCACATGCAGGATAGTATGGATAATGCAAATTACCAATATGCTTTCCGTTTTAATTATTTGCATATAATTCTGAGTAAATTTACAGTGTACTCTGATGGCATAGTTAACGACACATATAAGTGTGAATACATGAGAGCAGATTTCAAGATGTTACTATAATGATGCTTTGTTAACATGTATATGTAATTTGATTAGTTGCTTTTTTTGTTTGAAATAACTCTCTAAAAGTAACTAAAACTGAAAAAAA
The DNA here is from genome assembly GCA_034697525.1 of Lithobius microps. Taxonomy (NCBI): domain Eukaryota; kingdom Metazoa; phylum Arthropoda; class Chilopoda; order Lithobiomorpha; family Lithobiidae; genus Lithobius; species Lithobius microps. The sequence goes on along the minus strand of JAQIVA010000014.1, from coordinate 17,407 downwards.
TTTCACCACTTCTATTCAATTGATGGCACAAGTAATATATGAATTGTAATATAGTTGCAAGTAGATCTTTTAAATGTTCATTTTGATTCAAAATATTTATTTCGTGTAATTATGCCATAAATCCATAGCAGCGCCAAATTCATCAAAATTTATTTGAAATACACTAGAGCTGAATGTCTGGCAGTTAATTACAATCAACCTGGCATGCATTTCAAACTTATTTATGCTTTATCAAATACATAATATATAAGAATTTTTATCATTTAGCGAAGCAAATATTTATTTCCATCAAATGTTGCGTTTAAGCAAAATGGAGAAGTGCTTAAGTTATGCAACGCTTTTCGGGTTATGCTTTATTCTCAGGAGGTGTGTCTAAATGAATTAAAGAAATATGAGGAAAAAGAAGTATAAAGCAGATAGGATTAAATACTGACTTTAATCTACCTATTGAATATTAAACTTGATAAATATCTTAAATTATCATAATCGTAAATATTCTAAGGAATTTATCTGGTGATTTTGCCTTTTCATCTCACCCCAGCGAATGGAACTATTTAAGGACAAATTTTTTTGTAAAACATACTGTAAACCGCAGCGTATTTTTTCTTTCAAGTCTTGACAGATATCTTGTATGAGACGGCTTGTGTTTTCCGGGATATACCGAATGAATGGATAAACGATGAAGAGATGTGTTAAAAACCAAGGCAATCTAAAATGCCATTTCCTGCGTTAAACTATTGCTGCTGTGCCCAAAGAAACATCAAATGTAACCCTTGTCAAAATTTGATGCTGTATAGGGAACTCTTGTTGACACTACATTCAGTCTTTTATTATTCTTAATGTTTTAGTAATTATCGCAAATGCCTCGGTATATGTAGTCGGCGTCTACCGGTTTTCAGTATACCTATTACTAATCGATCATGCGTTTTTTCTAATATTCTGCTGATTTCTTGTGTCAACTATTTCCCTCGAAATAGCCTAAAATAATCAATAATATTCAAAATTTTTTTAAAAAAAAAAGATAAATAGCAAAGTGTAGGGTTTTTACCGCCAAGTTATCATTTATTACCGCAACGAAATGTCTGCAAGAGAGAAAATATTCCTGTTCTTTGTAGAGTATGTGCCAGCGGCTAGAGGATTGTAAAAAAACGTTGAAAATAGTGAAATGTCTCATTTATCGACTTTGAATCACTTCAATGATTAATTTACCATTAGCAACTTCTGCAGTAGTTATGATATCTCAAACGACTTATCTAAAGCCTTAACTTTCAATGTCAAATTTGCTACTATTCTCTCATTTAATAAATCTGCAGTGCTCGAGCCTTTAATTGGACTAAGAAAGCCTGCCTCTACTTTTCAACAATAGAGGGCCATCAAGTGCCTTTAAGTTGTAGCTCAAAACTGATATACTAACAACTTTCGCGTTAACTCATACCAATGTGAAACGGGAAAAATTGCACAAATTTCCTTGCTAGATGATCCCTAAATGATCAAAATGATTCCTAAGGGTTCATGATGACGGATGTGGTAATAACGATTATTTGTTGCTTTAATGATCTTAAGCGCAGTAAATTAATATTTGTTTTGTAAAAATAGTAGAGCAATTTATTGATTCTTTGTGGTAAATTATTATTTGATATATACTGAATCAAGAAAACAATAAAGAGCACCATCGTACATATTTGGAGACATTTTCAAGAAGGAAAAATATCCGATAACTTTGCATGTTCGAGGGCTTAAATAAAAAATTTTGCACACGGTTACATTTTACTCTAATTACCATTATATTTCACAATTGACTAGATAAAATATTAAACTAGCAGGCTCCATATTGCAACTTATAAGTTGATCCTACTGTAGACTTACAAATTATGAATCATTTGGAAGGTCCAAGACTACGAAAAACTAATGGGCAATTATTTTGGAGTTTAGGCACCAAATACCTTGCCCTGATATATACAAGAGAGAAGGGAGCGTTTTGGCATGAGTGGCCTGGAAGGCTTTTTGAAATTATGTTTATATCAAATTTATGGATTGCTTAATAGCAGCTGTTACTGAACTGAGAACACCTTGTTTATTCGGGATTGGAGGATAAACTGTAGCCTATTTGACATTACCTAGTGATCTCCCTGTGATTTTCCTCAAAATTATACCAAATTGTAAGAAATTCAATCTTTGGGTGTATATTTTGGTAGAAAAACAAAGAAAACGACTACGCGCATGTTATTTATAATAATTTTGCTTTTGGAAACATCATATTTAATAAAGCAGCAATAAATCTAATATCCATTGCTTTACTAATATTAGACTTCAAATATAAAAGAATAAATACACTTACCTAATTTCTGCTTGGATATAAGTTTATTTATATGTGTATATTAGTAGAAGATGACTCATTCCTGGTTTGAAAATTGCCACATGGTCAATTACGACGATGTATATATTAAAGTAAGAATTATACGATATTTCATATTAAAATTTTTAATTTAAAATGGAAAAAATCTTTTAAAATTACCATTGAATGCAGCTACCGAAGACAATGTAGCATGTAGAGAGGATTAAAATGAATATTTTGGCAGAGTAAATAAGTAATACAAACGTGTTTTGAAGGCAGTGTAAAATATACGTAGCATGTGATCAGTGTTCCCTTTATTCGAGATTCGGAACAGCCTAAAGAATAATCTGATACAGAAATCACTTGTTGACGCTTTTCCAGCCAGATTAAGCAATATCATCAAATCCATTGATTGAAAGGCTGCAAACCTATGAAAATAGCCTCTTTTGTATCATTTACTTAGGTTCTATTACATAAATATAATTTAAACATGACTCTGGTGAGAAGACAAGTTGGGCCGGATTGGGAGGAGTTCGGGTATGTAATAACTAAGCGAACTATGGAAAGACACTGAGAAGCACTGTTGGTGGTTGGCGCATTCAGAAGCTCAAAAACGATTCTTCGTGGAAGGGTAGTAAAAGGTTAATGATTTCCAATTTAGATTTCAAAGTCACCGATGAAGACATACAGGAGCTCTTCCAAGAATTGGGACCAATTTGCCGTGCAGTTGTCCACTATGGTAGAAGTGGCCGCTCCTCGGCACTGCTGAGGTGATTTAACTAAACGTGCCGACGCTAAAAAGGTAATGGCACAATACATTGATTGCCGCTGAATGGCAGACTTATGCAAATTCATTTCGTCACCTCTCCAGGTAGGTTTAGGGTCTTGAATATTAATCAACGATGTCACCATTAAATTTAATGCTAGTATCTTATTGTGTCTTTTGCATTGGGACATATATCTATGATTAAAAAACTTCTATTAATTGAATATCTGCTGTAGCCGGTACCTATTTCTATGTCAGCCTGACGCCTTGCACGTCAAATTATCTTGACATGGACCACATTTTGAGATTCAGCATACCTATTCCTCTGATGCTTTATAATCGTTGGACTTTTGGTTATATACCGTCAGTTCAGGCTATATAATAGCCTTAGCCACGCACTCGCCTCATGAAATATATCTGTCCTGATGCATTCCTTTTTTAATGTTACAAATCGGTTTTGTTGCTATTAATGCTCTTGTTTGAGGTTATCCCTAGCGCTTAATGGCTTATGAAATGATTCACGTGCGTCATTTCGATTGCTGTATATATATAACCTGTTAAAATAAATTTATAGCATGGCAAATCATATAAATTAATGTTTTTATTGCACGAGAAGACCTGAGATGAAATTCATATGAAACTAGGTCACAGGTATTTTATGGATAGTTAGGTGCTGACTGCGTGTTTTTTTAGGGATCAGCTATGTTGGACTTCATTTAATACTATTGCAGTAGATTGTTTAAAAGCCAAGATTTTTTTCGTTAGATTCACTTTTATCGAGTTTATATTAACATATGTATACAAAAATATAGAATATAAAATAAGCATTTTATAATAGTTTAATTTTCTTACCTCCTAGAAATTGCAATCAAATATCAAGAACATTCTGACTGTCATTCAGAGAAGTTCCGTTAACTATCTCAGCATAGCACACTGTAAATTAACTGAAAATGTTATGCAAATATTGAATAGCAAAGCTTTTTTAATTTCACCATTTCTCCATTCCTTCATGTGACACACGCAATGCAAAACATTGCATTGCAATAAATAAATAAACCTTAGTGCCCAGTTAAGCAACCACTTTAGGCTGTATATATTTACTCAGAAAACTGCAAAATATAATGGCAAAAAGGTGAGACTATGCAGTTATATTCATTACCATTCATTTCTATGATGAAAATGAAAGAGATAAAATTGAACGCTTGGCATGTGCTGCTGCGTACAGTGCACTGATGAATTTGAAAACGAATTGACTGAGTTTAGGCTCCAGGAGTAAAATATCATTAAAAAACTTATAACTAGAGAAATAGTCAGTTTTGCTTTTACAAGTGAAGAACAGATATTCTATCATTCAATTCAAATTTGAATTTCATCTTAAGACGTATATACGGATCAGTAAATTTAAAATGCTTGCTGGTACGCTATTCAAGTATATATTACTTCAAACGAATTGAAACAAATTGTCTACTTCTTTAATCTGTGTCCACTAAATTCCCAAACCTTCAATAAACATTTATTCAAACATTTCCAAAGATAATTGAGATTTTCACATGCATATTTAAACCGATGCAGGCAACGCCTTTACCGAGGAATGGCGATAGTGAAGAAAGATTGATTAATACATTCTGATAGCGTGGCTACTCTTGTTAGCTAGAGCATAACTAAAAATTTACATTAAATTGCCTTTACTTTCGGTTGGTTTGGAAGGTGACAGTTAGGTAAAATCACATTTTCACTGGATAAGAATCAATTTTACGTCAACTTTCGTTTAATATATAAAACGCACTGTGAGGTAGTTGCAGAATTAGTTATTTTAACTTCGACAGCTATTCAAATTATGTGTTACCCTTGCAAATGCGACATGCTAAACCCAACTTTATAGGCTTTATTAATATTTTTAACGGAAATTATTCCGGATTACCTCCAAGAGCTGACTAAACTTTAAAATGGAAAAAAATCTGGTTTCAACCCAAAAATTTTGTATTCAGGCAGAGCTTTCGCATCCGGAAAAAGTAGCATTGCCTGCTTATTCATCAAGCGAAGTTGAATCGCATTGATCGAAAATAACTCGCCTTTCCTCACTGCATCAACTTCTCTTACAATCTCCCCTTTTACAATCCCGTCATCCTTATAATAAAATGTTTCTACATTAAATTTAAATATAATTTTTTTTGTTGTAGTTCATGTCAAACAAAGGCGAGCCAAAAACTGTCGATGCTGCCAAATGTTGCATCATATAATATTTCGAAATTTGGAATAACTACATTTAGCCTGCTTTGCTGATTTTGCTCTAACATTTCAAATTGAAAATCGATTGAGCATTACGAAAATAACCTTGTGATAAAAAATGCAAACATAATCATAAGATGCTGTAATAGAAGAAAAGAAAAAAGGCCTAGAAATGTGGTGATGACTGTGAACAAAGACTTCAAATCATGCACTCTAAAATAAATGACGGTTTCATTTGTATATTACTTGTAATGTCAGTTTAACAAGGTATAATTTCTCTTTTTTGCAATCCTCTATGCTCTTTAGGTAAAATATCAACGTGTTAAATTCCCACCGCTGGAACACATGGAGGGAGAGTTTGAAAAACCTCATGTTAGAATCTGTTTATCAGCTCTCTGTTGCAGCGCAGATTTAATCAATGTCTCAAATAGAACTAAAGTCTAGGTGCTCAAGGAGGTCAAAAACCGATGTGAGTCCTCGCCATCCCACCAGATGCGGATCAGTAAAGATAATTTATCATATGTGTGATCCGTTAGTTAGATGTTGCTATTTGATGGTGAAGAGGTTTGACCTGGGACATTGTGCTTGCTTGCAGATACTAAGAAAAGGTGCGGATTTTGTGCATTGTGGATTGTCGCAGATACTACTATGAGAGTAGGAACACGAATCAAGGAGACTTTGTAGCACACTGGTCCTTTGGTCTACGAAATCATCGCCGATCAGATAAAACAAACCGCCACCTATCCCCAAGCTAGCACACTAACTATTTTACTGCACTTTGTAACGATATCTGCCTCTGTGCGAATTAAAAATGTAATCTCATTAATAATCTAAACGAACAAAAAAATCTGTATACCCACGTAGAAACATCAGATGGTCTTGGTAAAGGCTACAAGAGATCAATACCATTTCGCACTCAATGGTGAACAAGAAAGTAACAGTAGTTTTAGTCATATGAATCAACATTAACGCGACTACATTTGTCAGCACCTTGTTAACCAGGTGATTGTCGTGGTCAACTGACAATAACTCCTTCCAGGCTTTCCATTTTTTGAGGATTTGAGGCACATTCATTAGCAAGAATGGCTGCTGACATACACCAATTAGATTCGAAATACCATAGATATTTTTCGAGTTTGGATGAAATTCGTTTTCCATGTTTATGCGCGTCACCTATACCTAACCTACTTTCTTTAAAAAAATATTTTTATGATAGGATATTTACTCAGAATATTGCAGTCTTATTTGGGAATATACACATTGATCAAATAGACCAATCTACAGTAATAGTTTATTTCAAAAAGTGTGTTATCAGAGGCGTATTGTGTTAAAGCATTAATAAAGTAAAAACCATATAAAAATTAATAATTGATGTTTATATTAATTGTACTTTTAAAGAGCCAAAAAATGATAATTTTAGCAATGATATATCAGTGATCAATTATTTAGTAATTAAATTTTATTGTAATCAATAACTTCCCAACATATCTTCAAAGGATTTTCAAAAACTCGATGAACTGAAGTTCATCTCCTATTGCAAAGATAATTTATCGTATTTTAAGTCTGTGGAGTGTTCCAAAACGGACTGTCGAATAATGGATCATGACAGAGGTTTAAGATGCAAATATTGACTGGATATATCTAATCCTTAATTATAGTCAAAAAAGACATATAACCATTATTTTCAATCATAAGTGCCTTGGAAAGTGGATTTAATTCATTGCACTATAAATATTTCTGAGCTTAAATTTCAACATTTGGATTAAAAAAAAGAAACCAATTTAAAGTGCTTATTTGAAAGGGGATTATGCTTCAGTGAAAAAAGGAAGAAAAATTCTTACTTATCATATATCAAAAAATAACAAATCAACAATTTTATTTTTCGAATGAAATTTAATTCAAATCCTTTGAAGACGCAAGGATGTTTAGGGCCACTATAATTTGGGCTAAAACACAGTTCATTATTTGCTCTGTGGAGCCTTGTCTAATCGGTTTGCTCTTTTAACAATTTGCGGAACTTTACAATGCAATATCGGGAAATTTTTGAGATATGTAGCAATAGAATCGAAAAAACTCTAATCACCAATCTTTGCATTATAATTTACTTCAAATCTTGGTGGAATAGCATTTCACCAATGTAACCCAGCCGGTATTTGCAATGCACTTGACTCCATGGGAAACACACAGTAAGGTGTTTCCTGTTCTTATGAAATTGATTAATATAGTGATTCAAGAAAATAACTCAAGACAATTTGATACACCCCCGAGGGAAAATGCATTTAAGTACTATAAAGATATATTTTCTATAACGTTTGATTTACTCCTACGTTAAATCCCCATAATTTTGGACAAAAAACGCTCAGCTTAATGAAAATGACTCAAGGTGGTAATTTTATTCAAGATCAATAAAATTCTCTTATAATTGTAATTCAGCGACCTAATTGGTATTAACTTGAGTTTTCGTGTTAAAAGTCTCGTCTGATAGCATGGTTTCCAATCTCTAAGAAAGAGTTATTGGGAATTTTAAAGTCTTAAGAGTAAACAAAATACTTGGATTGAATGAAATAAGTAGCGAGGGTTGTGCTAGATGACCTTCGAAAATTTCACTGAAAATCGCTTCCTCACTCACCTGATTTAGCTCCATCAGACTATTTCTTCCTTTTCCCAAACTCAAGCAGTTCTCAATGATACCAATTATTAGAATATAATAATGATTTGATATTTGAACATAATAATTTGAATATAATAGGAGATGAAATATAACTAGTCACTTCATGGCTTTGTATCAATCTCCAGAAATAATCAGGACGGCCTTCGAACCTGGAAGTAGCTCTTTCAGAATTGCATTAATCTAAACACCTCCAGGCTGAGAACCCCGATCATAAATACAAATGTTGAGTTCACGAGTCGTGTCCATGACTAGTGAGCCATCTAATACTATACATTTCCAATTTGAGAAAATTGAGGTATGCCGTATGCATATTTAGATTTCGATTTCAAAAACCTTAATATATATTAAAGTGATTGGCCATCATTCATAAGGCAATATTTATTGCATCACACATCAATTATATTTTAGTAATACACAGACTGTTTTTAAGTCATAGGGTAACAAATCCTGTACTTATAGCTTCTTTTAGTAAAAAGACTAGAACTTGGGCAAAATATCATATTATTATTAAAATATTTATTGAGATTTGCCGTTACCAAATATTGAATTTGTACTTAAATGAAAAAACGACTTACTGTAATGTCATCTATATGGAAATGTATGTTTTTTGTAATTCGCGCTTTTCGAATGTGACTCACGAACCCCAGAGAGAGATAATACTTGATAAAATAGAAACAGTTTGTTATTTTTTAAAACACAAACATTTACATTAAAATATTAGCATAACAAATGAATGCAACGGAGTACAAATATGAGAATGCGTTGCGATCAGGCAGGGTATACTCAGAATATGAAGTAGCAGGTAAAGCTTCTTTAAAGCAATATAAAAGGGCCGGAGTATGATCACATTTATTCATGCTCAATATTATTACTAACTGTGAGCATGGCAAATAATTTTTACAAACTAATAGCTGCATTTAAATATTCATGTTCTATTCAATCAGCCAACCTCATTCACTCTCCGCATGACGTCGTTTTTCTTAAAAGTGGCTCTCGAATTTTACTCCTTTTTGGTGAATAAATTAATTCTAGAACGTTATAATGAACTTCGGATATTTTAATATACTTCTTATAGCAAAAATTAATAAAAATAATAAAATATAATAGCAAAACAAACATTGTGCTAACGCGTTATTTGTGCCCATGTCTCACACTTTCCGATCAAAGTTAGGCGTTGCAAATGTAACTGAGAAATAAAGGTTAAATTTAATTCACACAATTCTTGCAAAATCAACGTTAAATCTTAACTTAAATATCTACAATATTACACTTTGTTATGCCGTATGCAAAATATCAAACTTATAGTTTTCGTTTGTATACAAAATAGTGTTACGGCATTAATAAATCAAGCAAATTTCAGTAAATTTTCTTATTCTGTTTTTATAAAACAACATAAGGCACTCAACTAGTTTTGTTTTCTTGCTCAAACTGCCATTCACTTAGCACAACATTTAAATTTATAAACTAGCAGTTACTAACTAAAATTAGTCAATTAGCCAATCTGAAAAGATTTTATTAGAATAATCTGCTTATCGTAATAAAAGTAACAAAATGTTTTCTTTTGTACCGATGGATCATTCATTATTTTCTATAAAGTGTAAAGAAGCTCATTTTACTATTTTATGCTATAAATAATTATATCCGACTCTTTAATGTTTATTGACTTTTCAACGTTTGAAAAAAGTTACTTGGCTGCTTTACAAGCAATAATCAAAATCGCTAACCAAAGCTAAATTTTGCAATGAAAATGTAACTAAATCAGGAATGTTATAATAGAGTTTATAATGATGCTTTCAGCTGATTGTTGCTCAATTTCAATTTATTATTTAAATCAACGACCTTGAAAGGGTCCTCCGTTAAAACTGAGTACTGCTCCTTGTAATGGAATTTTTAGAGTCATTTCCATCCCCGTTGCATAAATATCAAACTCTTACATTATTAATTTCTAATACAAATTTGAAATTTGTGTCGTAAAGCGAGGTACGCTCACTTGTCACTACCCTCACCAAAAACTGCCAAATTGATTTAACTCTGATGTTTTTTTCTCTCCGAGAATGAGTCAAATTAGCTTGCTTCAATCTTATTGTAAATGGTTTGTAAATACTTTTTTATTGATCTTAAATAGTTGAACACTTAAACTTCAATTTTAAGATGAATAGAAAAGGTTGTAGGATTGAAGGATGTAGGTGAAGCAAAAGTGAAAGAGAAGTTCTTTGAAGGACACACACAGATTAAACTTAAAGATCTAACATGTTGTTAACAAACTAATTTCTCCATTATATTAAAGCCATAACCATTTTTCAAATATGTGATACGTTTAAAATATTACTTTTATTTTTATTGCAAATGAAGTTGTCATTCTCCTCGTTAATAGTAAATGCTTTGCTAAAAAATGTGACAAAAATATTGTTTAACAAACATATTTTAATAAATAGGAAGCTGATAAAAATAATGAAAATGGATTAATATAAAATGAAATTTTTTAGTTTCATTGAGTAATAAATAAACATAGGTTCTTACTTATTTCAAAAACAAACTTATTCACCACCCAATTTTGTAAGAAAAAACCAACATTTTCACACGAAGGCATGAAAATTGGAAAAAACAGGGTATTATTTGTGTTTACGATCATTCTGGATTTATTTTATTGCAAGGACGTATCAATATACAGTGATTCCACAAATTGTGGAAACGTCTTAAAATGAACAAAATATAGCCTAATATTCGTAGGTTCACACTTTACGGTTATTACTGCATCATTTCTCCGGTGTACTGACTAAAAAAATTTGGATTATATCGAAAGTGTTTTAGCCCATTTCTCAGTTAATTATCATCCATTTCTTTAGAGACTAGAGTGACGGAAATCGACCTCTTGCATAAATCTCATTGATTCTGCCTATTTCTGGGGATAATGGTGTCCAGAGGGGATGATCAAATTCATTGGAATGTTCTTCGTGCCACCATTTTTAAACTATTATAGGTGCTGTTTGGATAGTTTTTGCTTTGTAATCTTGAAAAGCAACAATGTATTTCTAAAAATGACTGGGCAAAACCTTTCATTTCGTTCTAATAGCGGAGGTGAAAATAAAATAAAAAATAAATGTAGATTTTGTGATTGTGATTTTATTAAACGGAAATGTCGAAGTGAAATTGCTTTTCTAACTACCAAAGATAGAGCATGGGCTGCATTTATCGTTATTTTAAATATTTACAATAATGTAATCATTTGTAAGTTAAGGCATTTTGTAACATAGGTCGACCAATTGGCCAATGCTGTCGAGCTTTCTGATATTCAAATATATTAATATCAATAGTTAAAAAAACTACGGCTTATAAAATGATAAAAATAAGATTTGTTGTATAAATGTATTTATTCTTGCGTCGATTCATCGGAATTTCAAAGTTTTTCAAATGCTTATCTATATTCATTCTTTGTTTTTTACCTAAATAAATATTTCCTTAATAACAATTTTTCTTGTTTAAAATAACTAGGCCCATCAGAGATATTCACTAATTTATTTAGTTTAAATTAAATACTTCTATACTACAAGACAAACAAAAGGATTCGAACATAAAAATTACTAGAAGCATGACGTATGCATTCAATGATTTAAACAAATATATGAGAAGTTATTGAGCATAATGATTTGCGAAACCAGAATTTTATCAATAACGTGAAGCACAGCATTACATGATTACGTTCATCAACCAATTTGAGTTCGTCGTGCCTATAGAATGCCTGATGCCAACTAAATTTGTACGACATGATAAGTTGAAAGCATTTGCAAGTCTTACTATCAAAGATATTTCTTTGTGTGCGTGAAAGGTTCTCTATTAAACTTCCAAGTTGTAGGCCGTTAATTCATCAACAGCAAATATTTTGTATCAATTAATCAATACAAGTGAGCTTTATAAAGATATTATATATCAACATTCCAGATATTTACTAAAAGTTAGATTTACGAGAAGATAACAAACAAACTCGTATTTTTTTCTATATTTACATTTTTAAAATGCTTATTTTACGTTATTGAAAAACAGCAGTTGCATCTCCTGTCATGTGAGAGTCTCTCCAATGAGAGTCTTTTTCTCAATACTTTTACAAGGAAAAGCTCTGAACCGTTCTTCTCACCGATTAAAGTTTGCTAATCGTAAAAAAAGTGCATATGACCAAGGGCTAATTTTCAAATGATCTCATGGCGTTTGTATTTATCAGCAAGTCAATTTTGTTATCTCAAGCGACTTAGTGTGAGAGGTCTGGCGGATTCTATTGTCCTGGTTGTCACGTCTACAAAGCGCTGGCCACCCAGGAGCATGCTATCAAGCCAATGCGTGCATGGGAGTAACGGTGTTTGTTTCTAGAATGAAAAACGATCGAATATCATATCAAGTGACTAGGTAGTGTTGAGGCGCAGCAAAAAGGGAGAAATGAATTGAAGACTGCAATTATTACATGGTATTTTAATTAACTATAGCATCGAGGTTTGATCTCACTCAAGATATGAAAGCTCACATAGGATGTGTATGGAGCGAGATAATAGTATGAATGAAAACAAACAATTCCTATCTATTTTATGCATTTAAACGTTGTTTTCGACTTCTTTTGTCTGTGTTAGATGGATAACAGCATCTTAACCTCATACTGGGGATATTTATTCCATTTTAAAAATCAGTTATAAAGAGCTTCACCATGAAGCCAAATCAGATTTGCTTTGATACTTGCAGTACATTGTTCTTATTTCTAGTCCAATCAAATTTGATCTTTTACAAATTAAAAAAGTCATAAAATTATTTTTCGAACAAACCAACCATTTGTCATAAATTGGTCACTTAAAGTCCGAGATAGGTGGTTTGTCTTACATAATCGTTGGCATATCAGACATATAATGTCTATAGATGTTAAGAATTAAATGCGAAACTTTGTGCCTATTAGTAGGAAAATGAGACCTTCGCAGAAACTCTTTGAAAAATTGTAATTTATTTTATTTGCAAGTTTCACATATAGCAATGATTACTGTTGTGCCTCTTCTTAAAATTTGCAATTATATATTTGCAATAGACTTGGCGCCGATTTCTTGCATCCCTAGTGGTCACTGAGGTGTAGCACAGCTCGTCTGATTAGTATTTAAACAAGCGGATGTCTGAGGTTCAGTCCGGGAGGTGCCCAGAGCCGTATTTCTGCTTTTCTTTTGTCCATTTTATGTTGATATGAAGGAAATATTTTTCCTTTTCTTCATTTACAGATGTAATCGCCCTCTCTTTTTTTAAGTTCGAGGAAAGAAACAAATTTGACAGTGCAACCTGTTCGAAGCTTTTATATTGTAGTGTTATGGAAAGTCACCCAGTATTGTCTTCAACAGAAGTGTTTATAAATGCCGAGGCTGCTACCGCGAGATGGCAAAGAGGTGCCGCACCTTCATCTGTCCATAGTAAGTCGCCTTTTCCCATTCCTAGATAATTTTAAACTAGTGAACAAGCCCATCCTACTAGAGAAAATGTCTGTCAAATGCCTAATATTCATGTTAAGAATGAACCGTTTGATAGTGATTCTGAACTAGAGCAACATATAATAAGCAATCACGTGAAATGGAATACATGGAGATATTCACGCTCGATTTTAGTGAAAAATCAACGAGGCGAATGTTCGAGAAGTTTGGAAGACGGCCAGTTGGAGTTCGGATGAGGAGCTGATGCTTGCCTGTCTCCCCAAAATGTTGAAGCCCTTTGCCGGGGCCCCAATAGAACTTCCTCCTCTGGAGGTGACCGAGGCAATGGATTTTAGGTTCCTTCTGTCAGATGAGAGATCTGGAGCGTTGTCCACCCTCTCAAGGGTCTCCGCTATCGCCGCGTGGGTGAACACAGCGCCGACGAGAGCGACGCAGCAGCAGCGCACTGACGTCTTTTCCGACCTCGAGTTTGGCATCAAATCCGACAGCGTTTTCTTTCAGGAAATGGTTGATTTACCAATAGATATAAAGTTGTCAATTGCCCAAAAATGTAGGTGCGTTTATCCCTTTTCTCTTTGATTTTTATAGGTGGCATGTTTGTCAGGAGAAAATTCAAATTTCAAAGGTCAAAATGGTTCTGGTTATTCAAGTCATGATGATGAGTCTCTTGGTAGAGGTGACACATGGTTCGTGTAGGTCAAATCTACATCACCGGAGAAAGTGACGAACTTGATGATAGAGTTTATAATTGGTTTGAAGGCATACGCATGGTAAAAGGACGGTGCTCTTCTATTTCGCCCATGTCCGTCGCTCGTGCCGGGCACGCATGCTACGCCACTGACCGATTTCTGTATGTGCTGCGAAAGATACAGCTGGGATGAGGGAAAGCAAGTTGAACCGATTTAATCTAACCACACCGGCCTTTTTCTAGCTCGAACTCCAAATTTATTACTCATTGCAGGTGGGAGGGCATCCCGCCCATGCTGGAAGGACGACATTCGTTGGCGGCTGTGTGGGTTTCGGGATCTTGACTTTTCGCAATCGGGGGTCGGCACGATTACTGGTTAAATGAAGTTGAGCTTCTGCAACTCAACGGCGAAGCCGAGGACGTCACTTCGTGTCTTCTAATGGCGCCAATGCTAAGAGTGCAGGAATATCGTTCTACCTGCTACTGCAGAAGATCTGTCTTCGTTTGCAGTGAATTAGTGAATTTGCAATGAATTAGATCTTGATAGAGTTGAAAGGGCAATGGACACGAATTGCATGCCAAGTTAACTTCACCGAACATTTTTGGCACTTTCTACTGCCACTGAATTGAACCCTGTGAATCATAGGTGATTTGTATGCATCCGATTTCGAACAATATTATCGTTAAAATTTGGTTGCATTGATTTCCTTTATTTCAAGTGACATTTTTTTACATTTCACCAGTTAGGTAATTTTCAAAATTTCACTCTGAAACAAAAAACCTTCAGCGGATATGCTCTGCGATTGTGCCAGGACCTTACATTTTTACACCCTATTGCTTCTTTCAAGCTAAGCGTTAATTTTGAAGGAAAATTGTTCGAATTGACCTACTTATCTATAAATTAAAAAATATTTCTTTTAATTTCTCACATAATAAATAATCACAATAGCATTTCCATATTCAGTTAGGTGAATATGGTGAGATGTAGGAGGTGGAGATGTCGGAGGATGAACGGGTAAGTGGACTGCACAAAAGCCTCGGAGTGGCAGAGAAGTTTCGCGGCGGTTTTTGCGGCAGAACGTCAGGCAACCGCCCGTGCGCGCACCACTTCGGCGTGTCTTGAGCTCGTCTCTGTGCACCGTGGCTACTCGTTTTTTATATTTCTTAATGAAATTATGTATATAATTTTGTTTTACTTTCAAAGGGTGATACCATCCTGTCAAATTACAGGCATTAGCGGTGCTAAGGGAATAGAGTTGGTAGTTACTAACTGATAAATGTATAATAAATCTCTTAAGTGATTTGTGCTTTTGTGTCTTTGATCTCTCCTTCAATCACTGTGATATTTAATCGAGCCCATTAAATTTAAATGCGGCAATCAATTTAAATTTAATAGTTTATTTCTTCGTTGTTAATCTGTGGGTAGGAGTACAAAATAATATGTAGTTCGGTGGGTTATGATTTTAGGAATAAGAATAGTCCACTGGAAGCCGGATGCGTGGTAACACGGAAGGTACATTCGACGAGTCAACGACTTAAACAACTCTATATTAAATGTATTTACATATTACTATACAGATGCTAACGAATGGGAAATAAATTATAGTTCGTGATACTCCACAGAATGCTAAGTTTTTCGGGGTTACACCATCGCTGATGACACCTTGACTAGAGACCCTTTCCAAAAAGTTATTTAAAAGGTTGCTATTTATTACACTTAACGGCTATTATGTGTTTTTGAGTATTCATAATTATAAACTGGTCTATTAACTCATGCGGCAATCTTAGCATTTTATAGTTAAAATCTCAGCAAGTTTCCAAAGTTGTATGCGTCAAGGGATGGTGAATTCATTTTTTGAGGTGCAATGTACACAGCTAAAGGACGTGAATTCGAAGAGTTGAGTGAAAGACTGTCATTATGGATTAGAGGGCATCGCTGATTCGTAAGCCTTTCTTCTTCACCGACATTGATAGAGTAACACATATGTGACATTGAGCATTGTGCCCACACCCATCCAAGTGCTTGAGATTTCCGCCTTTCATTAAGAAAGAGGTGTTGTATAAAGGGAAAGATAAGCGTAAATTTAGTGATAAGGTAATGCGAAACACAATCATTTTTATAAGCTTAAAACATGAGTGATTTTATATGGTTTTGATCAAATCTTGGCTTCCAATTTATGAAGGTCATCTATCAAGAAACCAGCATGAATAGAATCACACGCATTAGACTGCGATTCTACATTGAGTGATTAGCAACAATTTGTACGACTGCTTAGATCACACCTGCTGAGATGCTCCACACACATCCAAATGAGATCGCTTGTAACTGAACTGGTGCGGTTTTTGGGCCATCGAGTTACCATCCAGTCAATATTGCATGTTACAATTTCCAGATTATCCTGAGTGAGAACTTTGAGATCAACCGACCAAAATTTTGTTTATGCTGTTAGGAACTTGATTTTTTCGACAATGACGTCCAACATCATAGTTGTCCGGTAAACAGGAAAGGCATTGGAACTTCCTTTGCTGTTTTTTAAACGCTAACTCTACCTAATCACTCGTCAAAAATTTTGAGAATAATGGTAAGGTGGCAGGGCCGCAGCTGATTACCTCAGCTTTTTTCTTTGAAGTCGGCATCAGCGAAAATACTTTAAACACAAAATTATCCAAAAGCAGCAACACATATTCCAAGTGAAAATAAAAAGACGCAAGTTGGTATCAAATTTGATAATTTTATAACAAATTTTTATAGAGATTATCATGGCGTAAATTTCCGAAAAGTTTCAATAATCTATTTTAAGAGGAATACAAATTAGCACTTACTGGTTTCGTTTACATTTTAGTTCGAGACCCCTCCTAGAAACCATCACACATGAATTGTATTGCAAAGTAAGGTGTGATTACTATCTGTTACCACATCAACATCAGTAAGATAAATTCTATTGACAATCTATCAAAGAAATGAATTAACGCGGTGACATTAGTGTTCATTTTGGTCATTTTGAGTTACCCTTATAAATCTGCACCCCAAAGGCTACACTGCGATTCTCTCCGAAATGGATTAACTACCCAGTATAAGGTGGTCCCACTTCCAGAGGGAATAAGGTAACGTCTGCCCTCGACCGTTTATATTTTATTAAATAAAATAATATTTTTAATTCAACGTTTCATGAGCATGTGTAGTGCGAACTAGAAATGTGAGGTTTCGGCAGTTTCTACATTATAATTTCTAAACCTAACTACCTCAGGTATATTCATAATGGTGCTTAAC
>JAQIVA010000013.1:0-25281 GCA_034697525.1 Lithobius microps | reverse complement strand
CTAACACCTAATACATCGCCCTATAAGAAAGTGTTAAGCGCATGGTTAAGGCACTGTGATGAAAGTGTTAATACATGAATTCAAATTCGATCTGCACAAAATGGGTAAATGACAGAATCGCCATAATGCTAGCATGAGTTCTTTCTATATAGCCGCAGTATGTCAGCATTAATATTTTGCCATTCCGCAGCCAACATTTGTGTTTGCGGGAAAAAACGGGCGTGATGTCGCCGCTGGAATTTTCATAGTGACGCAAGACAGCAGTTAAATGACGGCACTAATGACATTGACGTGTAGTTTTGCATCAAAAGTGCAATTTTATCAAATTGCTCCAACTTTAAAAAAATACCTTGTTATAAAAGATATTCTCGATAACCGCAAATGACGGTTGCGATTCCAAAATGCTCATACTAGCCATATCAAAATTATTTCAAATCTCGTTATTGTTGTGCCTTTGAAATGGCGATGTTAATTATTTCCCGAGGTTTTATTGCATTTTTAGCTGGCAGGGCTGGTTGGTTTACAGGGGTATAAATGTTAAAGTGTCCAAACAGTCTCCAGCTAAACGCTCTTTGAATGAAAGCAATAGTCCTCGCAATTTAAAAGCATTTCCTTTAATTTTGGGGATTGTAAATGTTATAAATACATAAATATATATATTTGAATTACTATTCAAATAAACCATCTAAATGTACTAATCCACAGACATGTCATATTTAAAAATTCAAATTTTGATTTCAATGAAGACAAAACATCCAATTTATTTTAGAAAAATATTTATTTTGCTCTATTTAGAAATTTCATTAAAGAAATTAAGATATTGCAAACATTGGCAATTTGAAAAGTAATGAATAAGTTTATGAATTCAATAAAACGCTTAGTTTTCAAGTAATGCATTAAATGCAAGGCTGGAAATTTTGCCACTCATGGAATGGTTGGATTTGCTACTCGGTAAGCAACTGTTAAATGTGTCTTTCAATATATCCATAAAAGCATAGTCTTTTTTTAATAGGAAAATCAACTTGGAATGTATTTCTGCTTTTGTAATGCTGAGTGCGCAAAAATTTTATTTGCCTATTTCTTCCATCAGAGAGGATAGCTTTTAGTGAAAGCCCATAGATGTTGGCGTTTCCAAAATAATATTAGCCATTTTTTTCTCAAAATGACCTGAAATCAATGAGAAGATTAAAGCAAAACTTACAACATCCAAATTGATTTGCGCTATGTCAATAGTGCATTCAAAACGAGCGTCCTCTTTCTTAAATGTTGGGCACTTGGATGCCAGCGTTTGTTTCCGAAATCCACGGGCCTAATTTCAGTCACGTTTGATGTTAAATGCTCCAGTGCTTTGTATACAGCATCACCTGCCTTGGCTTCCAAACTTTTTCCTTTCATGGACATCTTAAAAAGGAATGCATATGAATTTAAAACAATATTTCACACCTACGGGATCAAAAGCTCTCCAGATCGCCATATATATTAGGATAATTAACCAAGCCATATTTTATCTCAGTTCAATGAAATTTGCTAATGATATATATGATACACTAAGGAGTGCTTAACCAAGCATCAAGGTAGTTTGAACTTAAGGTTCAGTTATTATTTCTGAACACAGCATTTCTACAAGGTGTTGCATTGCTTTTGTCAAATGCAAAAAGTTAAAAATGATGACCAAAAGTTAGATAAGGCTTTGCTTATACATAATTTTCGTAAAATATAGTAAATTTTCAGTTTGCCCTGCTGACAAAATAACGTAATATGTATGTAAGAATCCATGATATCAGTGTGTACTTACTTTGGGATTGCAGTTTTAAGAAGTTGTAAAAGAACAATTTAATTATTTTTTTATTTTATTATGTTAAGTAACAGTTTATGTAAAATGATTTAACAGATTTTCAAATCAGGTGCTTTTTGTGCGTCAACTGCTTAAGTATATAATACCGTCTAATTCAGTTGAATATATGTATATATATATGCCGCAATTAGGCCAACAGAAAATCGAAAATACCAATTTCATACAGATCTGATGCATTTACGGTGGAGGGATATTTTAAAACCATGACAATTTAAAGGTATCATTTACATCATCAAATATGTGCCGATGTGAACAAAGCAAAGCTGCACTGAAAAACAGTTGTGACAGATGTCAAGGTTCTTGTTGTCAATAACTTAACTTAATTTTCTTCCTTTCGTTGACAAAATTGATTAGACATTTTAATCACAAATCTGTAAAAAAGGATTATTAGAAAATCTGAAAGAATTTTAGCGAAGAACTATTGATATGCATTCGGACAAAGGTGCCAAAACAATTTGGTGTATAAAATAGCTTTATCATGAATTGCAGAGTCGATTGTCATTTTACCAACCTTCCTTTATGAAAACCATAGCTTGTCGTGGTCGTTAATCGCGTTGTTCCTAAAAGCAGGAATAGAATTATACCTTTCCTCATGTATTTTTTGTGCAAAATGTCGTATATTGCCAATCATCCTAGCCTATGATAGAAAATAAAATGCTTGAAACAATTCAGGGTATACCTTTAAAAATATAATTATTTCCTTAGTATTATCGACGATTAAAGTTAAATTCACAAGCAGTTTCGTATATTGAAAATTATAATAAACGAAAAATCTTCCCTTTGATATTAAAACAGCAATTTAACTGTACATTCGATTTAAGCCCACGAAATTGTTAAGGAATGAATATATGATTTTCCATTAAACTCTTTTCCCAGGAATAAGAAAGCTTATAAGTGTGAATTTGTTCTCCTTAGGGCATCAACTTGCAATATCTGTAGTTTCAATAGTTTGGCGCACGTGCGAAATCAATTTCCGTGACTTGAGATAATGATACGTAGCTAGCGGGTTGATTGAACTTGTGGTTCAATTCTTGTCCTACCATAGAGCATTCCAACAATTGGCTGCAGGTAAATTCGCGTGTATTGAAGCAACGATACGTGGCAAGCCGGTTGATTGGGCTTGTGGTTCATTTCTGGTCGTTCCATACAGCATTCCAACAATGTTTTCTCTAGTTTGTGGAATCAATTGGCTGCAGCTAAATTTCCAGGTCTTGAGGCAATGATACATGACAAGCAGGTGGATTGAACTTGTGGTTTATTTCTCTCTGTGCTATGCAGCATTCCAGCAAATTTTTGCCCGATGTGTATCGTGTGATATTAAGTAGCCGAGGGTAAATTTTCGTGTTTTTAGGCAAAGATACCAAGCCAAAGGAATGGTTATTTTTTGGTTTCCTTTCAAATCGCTTAATGCTAAAACATGTGTAATGATTTAAATGGTTTTGCAACATGCCCAAATAAATAGGTGATGGAGACATGTCAGGCATTTTGAGATCTAGGAGGAAATTGATTTCTTTTGTTTTCTTGCATTTTATAGTTTCATATTCAGGGCACCGCGTTATCGTTAAGTTTAATTTCATATTGTGTACTCTTCGTCCACGTCGCTGTGATTGCGATGTTTCACGTCTGCCCACCACATTGTTTCCCCAATATTCAAACCGATCAATACGTAGATCATTATCTTCCAAAATTTCCAAAAATTGGTACTCGATGACTAAAAGCCTTTGTAGGTGATTAAAGGTACATCCGTCTCATTCTCATGTAACTGGAACGTAAATTTTTTGCTATGGCCCTCCTGCAAAAATTGTATAAATAAATATGAATAAACATATTATGAGCAATTTTGATAGCGCACTTAGCACTATGTTACTTACAATATTTCATTATTTCTTACGAAGGTGAAGTGCTAATTCATTTAAAGTTCGTTCCTTAGCGACAAAAATAGAAAAGTATTCTATCAATTCAATGCCTATAAGCGTTGGTCCTGTATCTCAAAACTACCGAAATGACGGAGGAAATATTTCGAGCATCCATTTGACGAAAATAGAAACTTTGGTCTGATGTAAGTAAAAGCAAATCAATTTGCAGTTTAATCAGAATTCAACGCAAATGTGTGGATAATAAACAGTTACTCCAATATGGCAAATTGTAGGTTTCAATTAAATATTTTTGGCACTTTATTTGATATCGGTTCTTTAAGGAATCTCCCATTACCTCAGGCTATTTTTTATCTTTAAGAAGCAAATACATTCGGTTGCAATTCGATAAAATGCAATGGGTTGTTTAGTCTAATGTCTATACAACAATAGGAGGCAATTGATGGAATGCAGTAAAGTACCAATATAAACAAGCATAAGTGCAATGCTTAAAACAGTCGGTGTTTATAAAGCATATTATATTTATGCAAAAAGCTGTTTTGATTCCCACATTTGTATCGCGATATTTAAGTCCAAAATGAATAAACATAACAGAGAAAATAAGATGAAAGCAATGTATAAGGATTTTAGTGTCTAATAAAAACAGTGAATTTTTTTTATTTTACTCGAAATGTTGCTGATAAATTTATTAAAAGTTCCTTATTTGAATGTTGGGTAGGGATTCCGTACCTTAGCTCTCTTCAATAGAGACATTATTGTCATAGCTATTAGTATTGCTTTCGCAAAAAAATGCAGCGATGCAGCGTCACAAGGCGTGTTTAAGGGCAAAAAAACTATTTATTATGGAAGAACTGCAAACCTCTTCTTTCTAGAAAGATCTGCAAGTACTCCATGATGCATTTTGTGTTTAATTTTTTTCTTCTATGTATGGCCTCTTTGTCTCACGTTCATTAGTGTTATTTATTAGCACACATTTTGTTCCGAAACATGCTGATCAGGGATATTCTGGAATTTTCATCTCATTCTACTACATACTTCTAGAACGTTGCCATCCTCTCTTCAATCTACAGCTTGAGCTCAGGTAAACGGACCAAATTTTTCCTCCCAAATAATTTCATTAATTTTGCTGAAATTAGCATGAGTAAATTGATGATTCTCCACAGGGTGAGGCACAAACTTTTGTCGAGGTACACCAGCCCCAGTATGAATGCCGCCGTTAATGGAGAATGGAGCAATGTTTGATTTTAATATCGCCACCGGAGAGTAGACGGGATAGATCCACTCTTTGAAACATTGCTTGGAGGGTTCCTGAGCAATTCACCCAAGGAGAATTGCCAATTGCTGTAAAAAGTTTAAAACACCACTGAGACCCAGTTCTAAATATTACCTCAAAGACACATCGAAATATTTCAACAATAAGTAGAGGGCTCATAATTATTGTTTTGTCTTTCAAAACATTTATTTCCAGAAAACTCAGAGTTCAGGTAAAATCCATCAGACTGGTGAAATTTCTGTGGGGATGCTCGTTAGGGCAGCATTAGCACGGAATCGTTGAAAA
This sequence comes from Lithobius microps, assembly GCA_034697525.1. Lineage (NCBI taxonomy): Eukaryota > Metazoa > Arthropoda > Chilopoda > Lithobiomorpha > Lithobiidae > Lithobius > Lithobius microps. The sequence continues at coordinate 19,994 of JAQIVA010000013.1, read as the reverse complement.
GGGACAAACATTTTACCACAAGCCTATCTGATCTTTGAACACTCAGCAGTGAATCGTACATTTGTCATCAAATATATCACTTTTTTCGATACGGTATTGCAGTAGAAGCAACAAAATTTGAGCTGCTTCCAGTAGACCAAATTAACTCTATGCCATGGGTAATGATTTTTCATTTGGAGGAACTCCTGGAAGTACTGAAATTGTGGCTCTCCGAAATGCCGCTTACGGACAAGCATTTGACATTTATTTTTCCCTGAGCCGCTGCAGCGACCTTGAAAAATCCGATACTTATGATACTAAAAAGGGCTTGCCAATACTTGCTACAGGTATCGTAAGTTCTTCACTGGATGATTAACTCGAGTCAATAATAACAGACTTATTTAAGGTAGTAGTATTTATTTTATTTTCATGAAACATAGATTGCTTTAAGGAAACTGGTGCTTGCCAAACTGATCAATAGTTAGATTCCTAAAGTGTCATGCTTTTGTACCTAGACTATTATTGACATCCAAAGTGGTGCTCGCTCAATTTCTCGCTTGTTTATTATCTTCTATAGATTTAATGGAAAGCCATACAATATCAGTGCGGCCATTGGTATATTAACATTTTAATTAAGAGATCGATTGATTTGATGGGAGGAATTGATGTGTGCACTGTGCCTCCAAACCAACTAATTTTAAATTCACACAGGAATTAATAAGTTATATTTATCCTTTTTTACCATATTTATCTACTGCCAAACGATTCCATCTGTGACACAAACTATACAAAACAGGGTTGGAATGTTGTATTGCTTGACGAGAAATGAACCACAGGTTCCATCCTCCTGCTTGCCACGTATCGTTGCATCAAGACACGGAAATTTAACTGCAGCCAATTGATTCCACACGACTCACAAACTATACAATTATTGTGGAATGTTGTATCACACAACGAGAATTTTTTTCCTCTGGCTTGCCACGTATTATTTTCCCAAAACAGAGCTAGTTCGATTTTGCCAATTCATTCCTCATGTGGCGAAAATTATGGAAAAAAAATGTGGAAACTCTTTGTCGTTATTACAAGGCGAGACATTATAGAGAGCACATTTACACTTACAAACTCTCCCATATTAAATCACTGAGCCTACAGATGAATAATTCGTATATATTGTTATTCAATATTCGGATTTATATGGAAAATTATGCCTTAATCATTATATTCGAAACCCTGATTTAATCTATGTGCTATTAAAAATGATCTTCAGGAAATAATTACATTGTTAAAAACATGCTATGACGTCTTCATTGTAATTGCTCGACATATCCTTTGGTGATTGGAAAAGTGTGGTGCTAAATATTTTCATTCCTGCCCTTTTGAGTAATCCAATTAGTTGCCACCACATGCTACGGTTTTCAGAAAGGAAACGTAGATGAAATTAAAGATGAACTCCTCAAATAATGTGATACTTAAAATAAATGCCTATTGCACGTGTATCTGATTGCATATCAACAGTTATTCATTATCGTTGATTCACACTTACTAAGAAATCTTGTTTCATAAGTGATTGAAATATTAGAGCGATTTTGGGCTTTTCAGACAATACAATCTTCAATTAAGATGAACGACTAGTAAATCATGAGAATAAATCTTGATTTATAATCAGATATTAAATTTTAGTACCATTTTCATTTTCATTCATAAATTCTACAATGATTATATGTCAAAACAACAATTTCAGGTCTATTTAAATTTCTTAGCATATTTTTGGTGGCTTCTTTACTTTTATGTGCAGAAAATTATTTAAAAGTCCAGTTTTCAAATACGTTTTTGGGAAGCGTCGTTTTTATAGTGCTGTGTAGAAGAAAGAAAATTACTTGCCAAAATTCGTGCATTTTTTTATCAGTACAACCTTTGAATTTGTGCGGTTAATAATAAGGAACAAAAGGCATTAGCAGACCTCTCCATGATTTCAGGAAATGAAATAATCGAGTGCACGATCACCGGCAAAGAACAGGAATGGTGTGACAAAGATATTTACTACTACCGAACTGTATAAAAAATTCTTTTAATGAGTTCTATTTAGTTCCATTCGTATTTTATATATTATTTGATAAATTTTTCAGTCTTCAGCTCATCCGACGTCGTTCTCTGGCTTAAAGTTTCCTAACAACTTTAAAATACTCAACAAATAAGAGTTAAACCATTGCCGCTGGATGGCTCATTCCGAAAGCAATGATTTATCATACAGGAAAACCCACGTTGTTATAAGTCGTGAGGCAATGCATAAAAGTTTCAAAAAAACCTAATAGATAACATTTGCAAATTAGAAATGCCATATAACCAAAACGATCGATTTTTTTTCCTTAGGCATTATTGATTGTGCATGACTTAACTGCTTTACCTGGACGCACAAATTCAGCCGAATAATTTGGTTTCTCAGCTATGTATCAGTTTTCTGAATCGTAATTGCTGCACAATTAACAACAAAGTAAATTAAAAACGGTCGAAATAATTGTCGGGTTTCTGAATAAATTAATCTATTTCTTATATTTTAAAATCATATGTAACGAAATGGTGGGAAAATGATTAAGTGTAGTGATTCACACCAAGGGTTGCTTAAGAAGTACGAAGTACTTAACATTTGTTACGACGGTTTTTCAACGGAGTTTTGTTTTTGTGTAAATCAGCACCTGTTTATCGCAGTAGATGGTACTTGAACAATGCCATGGGTTTGAAGATATCAATTCGTTGTAAATACATCCCGGATATACGCATGGGGTCTACATCAATCGCTTTGTTTGTCAAATAATAAGGACACTATTACTATTTTGAAATCAAACGCATATGTTCCCCTGGCTAAGTAAGCATATCACCATATAAATTTACTGGAAATGTTAAAAAATAATTAACTGCAAAGCAGTAAAACAAGTTCTTTTATTATTAACATCGTTACCCTTCTACATGTGACACACACTATGCAAGGCATTATAGGAATGCCATATTGCAAGGCAAGAAACGAACCAAAAGTTCAATCTATCTTCCGTTCTGGTTAGGCAGCCATTTATTGTGTCATATAAATATGATCAGAAAAATGCAAACTAGAAAGATAATACATGCACAATTTAACTATCCTGATTGTTCTGGCGCTCTGCACAACCTATGTTTCTGCAGGTAAGAACAAATTGATGTGTTCATTTCCAAGGTCATTCTGATTCAAATGAAAGAGACAAGATAAATCTCATGGCAAGTGCTGCTGTATACAATGCACTGATAAGTCTAACATCATATGTGGCTGCATTTAGGCCTGTCGGGTTATTGAAGCAGACGTTGGCATTGAAATGCCCAACATTTAGGGAACGAAACGTTGATTTCACATGCACTGTTCATATACCACTGATATATTTAGAAGTGGTAAGTTTGTTTGAAATTTATATTTGAATGCAGGGAATTTTGAGAGAAAATGGCTTCTATTATTCCGGAATGGTCAACATCTCCGGGTTTTCACTACAAGCTACCCTCTCCATAGGGAGAGACGGAACAGTGCAATTAGTGCACACTCAACAATATAACAGCGAAATTACAATTTTTAAAATGGACTTTCCTATTCAAACAGCATCTGATTTTATGATTCTATTGAAAAATACTTTTAACAATTGCTTACCAAGGTGCCAAAACAAGATCTCCTTCGGTCGCAAACTTGGCGGATATATATTGACCTGATATTTAGAAAAAATAAATGATTTGTGTACTAGAGAATATATTTGAAACTTTCAAACTTTCTTAGTTGCTTAAGCATTAAAAACGGTTAAAGTGCTCACAAATAGTGGTGCCTTTGTATTTATTTCAAATTAATTTGTAAGCTTTTGAATGAATAGTTAATATCTCATTCTATTCAAAATAGTTTTTCATCTGAATTCCTATCTATAGATAACTAAACATAGATTATTATTAGTTATGCTATTCAAATGTGTATTACTTCGAACAACTTAAGAATGATTTAACTACTTAATTCATCTACGTCATCTAAATTTCCTAAATATCAATAAACGTTTATCTGAACAGAATTCTGCGTGTACACGTTAAGAAAACGGTGGTTTTCAAATGAACGATTGAATTCCGCAATACATTATTTTTACATTCAGAGATCTGAAAGATTTAATGACTTGTTTCTGTTAATAGTTAATGCATTTTTATAGAAATATCAAGAAAAAAATTATTTATCTTTTTCAAAGCAAAAGAAATTCGATCGAAAGTAGGAGAAAATGTTATTATCTCTGACGAAAAATCGCCGTTTACCTTATTTCTGACCTCTGTTATAGTGTACTGCATTCGGAGACATCCGAAAGTGGCATTTATTCTCCCATCCGTAAAACATCTCGTTGATGATGATCTGTGGTGATATTTTTAGAAATCTAATACAGAAACGGCCTTCATGCAAGAAAATACACAGCCAAGACTATTTATGAATTTTGAGTGGCTACCAAGTTCGATTGTTCAAGTGCTGCCCTTGCCGGATAGGAAAGCCACCATCTTTCATGATGGTCGCTTTTCATCAATCCATGGTTAAGAAATAGCAGCTTGAGGTTTATTCTAATATAGTTGAACATCTAAACGGACCACTTCAAACCACGGACATCAACCTCATTGGCATTTATGGTGGATTTAAGAGATTTATGCATATTGACTTCTTTTTGAACGACGCCGCCACCCAAGTATTAATCCAAAGTCTATTTAAGGTCAGGTGGGTTAGGAAAAGACCTCAGATTGGGTGTGACCTGATGATGAAAATTCTCGCAATCATCGAATCCTGGGTTTTGAGAGCTTAATTGGATTGAGACAAGTCTTTCCGAAAGACATAGGCCCTTCCTTCATTGGCGGCCAAGATGTCTATCCAAGGAATGACAGTAGTTTGAAGAGTCTCGACGACGTGGGCATCTGCATATTCCCTAACTGCATTTAAACAACAGTATATATTATAGAGATCACAGCAAAATGGATTAGAATGACCACTAAATAAATATATTCAACGGAAAAAAATACTGTGAATTTTTCAATTTCGAAATACCAGATAGGTGAGTAATGTGGAATGCAATCCATTAAGTTGACTGTTAATGCAAAACTCTCATAAATAGGAATGGCTTTGGTGAGGTGACGGAATGACCACCTAGAATTTTGGTCTATGACGTATATGGGTTATCCGATGGCTTGGTAAGTGGTGAGGCTAACAGGGAAAAGGTGGTGGAATCCCCGTGAAGCGTCGTTTCATCGGCACTTGTCAAACACTTCCTAATCATTTTAACCGGTAGGTGAACACACTTAACGGAGGATGAATTCCACCACCCGGGAATGCGATTTTAGACAAAGTTTCATAATTTCCTAATTTTACTTAATAATCTCCCATAATGTCCTATTTGACATGTTTATACTACCGGGCCTGTCCGATGACCAATATGTTAACTTTGGCAACCGAAAATAATGAATCAAATGTTGATAGTAAATATCCGAATATTCATACTAATTCCAGTGTGTATCCGGACACCATTGTGAAATTGTGATTAACAAAACTTACCAAGATCACATTGGACGTGAATACGGCAGCATGCTAGTAAGATGATTGCACAGAATTGTCAAATTATGCATTTTTCTACATACAAGTCGTGTACACCAGAAGGTTTATTGGAAGCTGTGTGTTTCAATAGTACACTCAAACCATTTTGTGACAAAAGAACAGAATATCCTGACTAATGGGGCTTGGTCTACAAGGGAGTCCAGGTGCTAGATGTGAAAGGCTTTGTGTGAGCCTGAGACCATGATATTGATTGGGCTGTAGAGATCGTATAACTAATGTCAGGCCGCCACAATATTTAAAAGTAAAATAGAATATCAAATCACGATATGTTGATTTGTTCAATTCTAATGGTACCTCTTACGTACACCGTGTATTCATTTATCAAGCCACCATGCAATTCACACTATTGTAATAGATATAAAATGGTTTATTGAAAATATTCGTCAACGCTCTCGATTGTTGAAGATCACTGGTTGATGTTTATACAACTTCATGGACCAAAAGGACCTAAAGGTTGCGTCCTCAAGTTGTAGGCGATGTAGAGTTGGATAAAAATAAAAAGAGGCAATTATTGTATTTACTTTAATTTGTTTACAATTGGCTTAAAGTTAATCGTAGTGACTATTTTTTATTTTGCAGTTGATCATCAGGTCAAGGTCAGCAAGCATGAAAATAAAAAAAGGAATTTAGTTTATTTCAAACCTACCTCCATGGTTTGCTTATTGCTTAGGTGATAAATTGGCAATAAATGGTTGTTTTTAAAAAATTCACTGTGTAAGTATCAAATGTGTTCTGAGTAGTGCAATCAAACGGATTTATATGGCCTACGAGCACTCCTATTTATTGGTTTATTCATTATGAGGGATGTGCTCTAGGTATAAACACCAGAATATGGTCGCATGCACTATCAATTTTAATAGTGACAACAATTTGGTTGCCCTATATACAACTTTACTCACCAGTTCCAGACTCAATCATTGCAAGGCTTGACCGATGACCAGAATTTTAACGGTGGTAACTGAAGATAATAATCAAATCATACAAATTAGAATGTGCATTGTTAAATTAATAGAGGCCCCCGTTGTGACCCTACAACATCTCAAATGGGGTTTTAATGAAGCTTTTCATACCACATGAGTTATCTTACCCATTTAGTCATCCAAACACAAAAGCAGATCACCATCGTGATACTGTACTTAACAAAACTTACCCAAAGCACAATAGACGTGTATACAGCAGCATGCTAGTGAGTCGGTAGTGCATGGCCCTCTCTTTTCTCACTTTCTTTCCATGCACCTGGCAGTATATGTCACCTGGTTGGTGGCCAAAACCACTGGATTTAGATCACTCATATAACCTCCCCCGATGGCCTCTTTTCAAGGTCGCAGGCAGGAAGATAGGGGAAGTTTTAAACAGTTCGACTTTTATCCGACTTGCAGAATTTGGTATAGCACTATTTTCCTAATAAAACGAAATTCCTTTAATTAATAGTAATCCTAGAAACCTTGCACTGGAAACGAATAAGTACAATAGAATCGTTTGGATGCTTGTTAACATGCACATTGGTGGCAGTTGATTCTTGATCCATTTTAGTGAACCAATTTTGTTTTAAATTAACATTAAAACATTAATAATTATTTAAACTTGGCCCAACTTTACGTAGGTATCTAAACATTAACTTCGTTAACGATGAAGTTCTAAGTTGCTTAACTCCGAATGAATATTTATTAGTCACTTACGAAAAACGGGTGCATCATCATCTAAATCCAGTCAAGAGTTAGATACTGTCACATTAGTTTTGATCAGTTAATTAACTCTAGTTATTTCAAGAGAGAGAATGGCGCTTTGATAAATCTCAATGTGCATTGGAGTAAACTTGCTAGAAATGTTTGATTGCATTTCTCCCTCGTTCGCCTGTGCTCACCTTAGCTTAAAGTAGCTATTGATCGAATTCTTCTACACCACGATTTTCGGCAGGCCCTTCCGTCGTCGAAACGGATAGATCGCTATTCCCCTCGTGTCCACAAACACGGTCAGTACACCCACATCAAAACTGGGCACAGGCACCAAATAAGTGAACCACCTTAACCGTGGCTGCTGCTAAGAGGAACTCACACCAACTGCCAATGTGGGCAGATCTATCTTAATGTTTATTAGTTCGATGCATCATCGAAAGCTTTTCCTTGCTTTATTCCCATAACGTCTACTTAACCATACACTGTAGTGAGCTACAACCGAATGCTAAGCTTTCTCAAAATGTGTGTCTTTGGCTTGCGTTCCTGAAAATAACAAAACAGGAAATATATAACGACATTTATTTCAATTCAGAGTTGTATAATCATGCATTTTTCTTCTACATGGAATGAAGCCCTATGCGAGCGCACAAGTACGATTATTGTGACAAAGGAACAGAAGAGCATGACTCAGAGTGCCTTGTCTACAAGGAAGTCGGGTATCCTCGTTTGGTAGGCTTTGTGAGAGCCTGAGAGCATGATATTTATTGCACTTTCGAGACAGTATAACTAGCGACAGCCACCAAAAATGCAAAATTAAAATAGAATGACAAATCTCGATATGTATATTTTTTATTTACAATGAAACCCCTTACATACAATTAGTATTAATTCATCAAGCCACCATGTCGTTCACGTTATTTCAAAAGCTATACAAATATTTTTTCGTCGACTTTAGTCGTTAAGGTTCTGGATTGTAGAAGATCATGTGCTGTTGCTTCAACAATTTCATATGCCCAAAAGCCCTACCAAAGATTAATAAAAGAATGAGACCCTTCATCCACTCTGCTAGATTTGCCTACAGAGAGCGAATTTTCTTTAGAGCCATGGGATTTGTAATGTTAAGAAAAAAAACCAAATATTTTACAAGGCAAATAGTTTTGATAAGGCCTTTTGACGATTATTTAGTTGAGGAAGGCAGACTCAAATGTGCTCCTCCACATTCTTATTTAGAAAAGTAGTAGATATTTTATTTTTATATATTTAATTGGGAATTTTACAGAACGGAAATTGCTGGTTAAAAGGACAAGTAAATCGATTCTTGAAATTTCAGCCATTTTGTAGCATTGAACATTTCACTTTTACCACTATCAGATTAGGCGATATCTGTTACCATTAAAGTAAAGCGACCCATATTTAATGTGAAGTCAACGGAAAATGTGATTGGAGATACCGTAATAACTCATGAAGTTCTACTTCTTATCAGTCTTGTTTGAAAAACGTGAAGATTAATTTGCAATTAAACCCTTTAATCCATCAGTATTTTCATGGGGAGTGAGAGAGTGCGCGAGAAACCTAACTATTTTGAATTTAAAATCAGGCCAGGGAAACATTCAGTTTGGCAATATCATATGCCAGAAAGGCCTACCAAAAATTAACTTACAAAATTGCGATTCCTTAATTACGTACTTAAGCGGGTAGATAGAGTGAGGTTCAACCCAATGCAGCATTTGCCTCCAATGATTGTGTTCAAATTACTGTTAAAAGGTGGCTTGCACTGGCTCAGTATTGCCGTATTTCTCTCTATTAAATGAATTATTCGATTCACAAACTCAATTTACTCCCACAATTTTACCAACAATTAAAAATAGCCGAAAACATATAAATTGGGCTTCTTGCCTCAGAATCGTAGAGTAGCAAAACAGTTAAAGTTCTGCACAGTGCAAATGACATTGCTTATATTCTTTGACTTGTATTTTCACATAAGGAGACATTTTTTCTCCAAAGAAATGAACTTTTCATCTACGCATTATGTGATTTTGATAACGACTTGAGAATATCGATGCAGACCAGGAATTGTGCAATTTTCTAAAGTGGGATTTTCTCAACCACTTTGTCCCTAATAAGCGTTTATTCATTTTTTGAAATTCGCACAGTGTTTTTTGGGACGGTGTAACTAGCCGTAACAAATCCAAGTTCCATAAACTCATCTCTTATATTTCAGATTGCAGAAGTTACCGTTTGGACCGAACTATTTAAATAATTTGATAAAATTTATCAAAAACTCTTTCTGCTGATGTGAATGCATTCGTCTAACTGTTTCAAATTGAATGGATTTTGCAGAAACAATCTCATAGGAGGGCACTGATTAGCCGGCCATCGAACCAACAGCAGACTGCATAAACAGAAAAAAATAGCCCATTTTAGCAAGGGTTGCAAGCAATTATACCGGATACTTTTGTCTAAGTGGTAGAAACGGTATGTATGGCAATTCTTATTTATACAGCCCCTTTTCATTACTTAAGTTAAATGTAATCTTTAAACATGACTATAGTTCAGACCTCAGAAGGATTCTAACACTGCATTTCTTTGTGGAAAGAGTGAATCACAAACACGACTGCTAACTCCTTGACAATGATAGTTTTGGTTTGTTTGTTGGAACGACGGGTTATATCCCGATGCAAACTCTCCGTTACAGTCAGCATTTGCAAGCCTTCCCAAGAAAAAATAAATGTATTAATCTGCAGCGATTGTTAGTTTACTTAGTATAACAAGACATACAAAGCATGGAGTGAGGCCTAGGTTTTTCTAAGTTAATATCAGAAAATGACTTAATGTTTTGATCTAGGCTGGAATTAGTTTGTACTAGGCATTCATAAATTAAACCTTATGGTGTGTAACAAACACCCAGAGATGCGTCGTATTGAGCGATGTCAATTGTTCTAAAAGCAATATTCAGTATTTCCTTCTAAATCAACTGTGGAGTTAAATAACAAACACTGATCGGATAAATATTTGGCTCAAAAGTTTCTTTAGGATAAAGTAAAAGAAAGTCCACAGAAAAAATTCTTCTATATATGCACAAAGGGAGAGCACTACTCCTTTTTCGTACAAATTTTTATTGTAATAAATGCGTGACATTAAAAAGAACGTGATTTTCTTTTATAATATGAACTCGTTTTAACACTCAATATTAAATAAAAATAGGCTTTAATGGATAAATCGAAATAAGCTTCGAATGATTAGGCGAAATTAAGAACTTTTTTGACCAGAGTATCTTAAAATGTAAAATTACAATAAAAAGGTCAAGATGAATATTTAAATAATGGTCATTTAATGGACGGAGGATATTTTCATAGGTCGGCAGCCTTGCAGTCAATGGAATTGATTACGTAGTTCACTCCGGCTAGTGCAAAGTCAATAAGAGATGGCTGATTGGGCCCCACTTCTGGGTAAACTTCAAATTCGTTGTAGTTGAAGGGAAATAGTCCAGTAATTTTAAACATTTGAAACGCAACATACCGCAACCCCATATGTATTGCGAGACTTTTCACGTTAAACTTAGACGTAAACTTCCTAATTTTGCTCTTAGAGCTGCTGGGTATCGGCCTTGTTAATTGCGTGCTTGTAAGAAAAATGTGTGAATTAGAGTTGAACTTAAATACAGTCTATTTAATTGTATCACTAAAATCCACTGGCTTTTGTATTAAGATGCAATGGTGGTTTAGCGGCAGCAGGAATGACATCTTCATCCCTACCAATTATCACGACTCTAGACATCGCTCAACAATCACCATTTAAATCACATTCAAACGAACCGAATCTTAAGAAAATAGCCACAGTTCTTAGTTCAATTTTTCAAATCCAACATCTCCATATTAAATTAAGACCCAATAATAGATTATATTGAAGATGTGCTCGCATGACTGGGCTTCGGATTGCATCTTAGAAGCTCTGCCGCGTTAAATGTATGTCACTTACGAAATACGAGGCATCGAAGTCGCATTTGCATTCCAAACCATATGCCTGATTAAAATCCGACAATAGTAGAAGTGGCCTCTAAGTGAAGAACATTCAGTATACCAATCAGATGAATTGCTATCAAATTCAATCATTCTCTGTCCTTTTCTCACGTAGAAATGAAGCATGGCCTTAGCCCCATAATGCTGCAATGTGACTTCCACTGTACTTGAATTGAAATGCTGAAAGTCACTGCAAGTTTCTAAAGAGAATAAAATATCTCAGTGCTGATTTTTGGTCACACCTGTTTCGTTATGAATAACCTCGTAGGAGTTCATCGATGAGCAGCCTAAAGCATCGACAGCAGACAACAAAACTAGAAATAACGCTGCCATTCTACTAATCGGATCTACTTGCAGTCTGCATTTATGCAGTCAGGTTGTGCGTAAATAATGGAAAGTGTGTATGTGAAAATCTTCTATCCATAAATCCGTTCACCTTATCCCAAAGATACATTTATTTTACTGCAGATCATTCCTTAAACTTTCCTTTCTATATATCCTGGGTTATCAAAGTATTGTTAAATTTCTTCTTTCAAAAGGAAATTTCGGGAAGAATACAGTAGATCTCCAAAGATTCATCAAATTTAGAAATGAAAGAAAAGCAAATAATACTGCAACAAAGAATATGTTCATTTTTAAAAGAGAGCATTTTTTCTTCTTTCAAACTACTTTATAATTAATTCTAACTCAAAAGCACTTTTCAAGCTTAATCAAGAATACCTACTGTTCTAAGTGATTTTACAATTTAGTGTTCAAAAGATGAAATCCGTTTATACTACCAACAGTTGTTCCCACGATTTCTATTTGAAATGTTACTATTTTGTCAAAAGGTTATATTTAAAATTACGGAGGAACAGAGTGATTAAAATTTGTAATTTGTGAAATCTTTATGTATAAAACTAAAATAATTAACTCTTAATAGATGCTGAAATCTTATGGCTAATTAAATCTGTAATTGTAAGCAATAATTGATCACTTTTACTCTTTATTCGAGATTCGGACACAAGCTAAGTGATGACCTGATACAAAAATAACATATTCCGCAAATTGTAGGATGGTTTATTCTATTTTTGAACGTACTTATGAAATACTGCCTTCAGATTTCCCTTCCTGAAATTCACTCAGAATTGCAGAAAATTAACAAGTCGAAACCATTTTGATGAACTTAGCAAGCAGTGAAGCAGTGAACTAGAGCAGGTTGAACCGTAATAATATCGGTTTACGTATTATTTCTCTAGCGTTGTTTATCAGAAACCGAAAATTGCTCTGGATATTCTGCATTTCTTGGGTCATTAAAATAACCATCATTTTGCCTTTATTATGAGAAAACGGTTAAAAAAATATAAAAGATATCCAAATTGTCTTTACATTCAGGAAATATAAAATCACATTGATACACATTTTAAATGATATTTAATTTTAAATGATACAAATTGTCTACCATGCAACTAGTTTATTATTTAGTCTTCTAAGACAAGGAATTTTGTTAGCTGAGAAAATAATAAATCATTGGATTTCTAGTAGTTTTGTGCTGATGTTTAGGTAATCTGGCGTACATGCGCCATAATAGCGTCAAAATGTGTTTCAAATTATGTAGTCTAAAGCCCTGTTGAAATATCGGAAATTTTGCATCCCGAGCCATCTGGTTTGCTGGACAGATTCCGAAGGAATTATAAAGTAGACTAAATGTTCTTCCAAAATTTCGAGAGCAAAAATACTTACCCCTAGATTGTTTAGCCGGCAAAATTAATTCCTTACCATTTTCAAGAAAAAACTAGAACTTAAATAGCAATTATTGAAAAAATATTGTATATGCACACATTACATATGCATTTAATAGGCTACATTGAAGCCGTTAAATGCACAAATAATCTATTCACAATGATTTAATATAATATGCAAACTAATTCAGTTAAATTTTGTTCTTTTTCGGTAAGAATCGTAATTTATTAATTCTTCTCATAGCTTTGAACTTTAAACGCTGGTTCCACCCCAATGACAAGGAAACTATTTCTACTAACCACTTTGGGAAAATAGTTACCTTCAACAAATGTCATGAAAACAAAACAAATTTCAACGAAATTGTAAAGGAATATCAATAAGTACGCTATCTTGTTGATGTTTCATATAAATATATTGGACACTTTATAAGATTTCGGTTCATTAAGGTTACCTATAATTACGCCTTTTAGAATAACATGTTATTTATCAAGCCAACACAGAGAAAACTAGTAATTTTTAACTTGTTATACTTGCCTTTCGTTCATCGTTATGATAAAAACAATCGAAAGAACAATCTACGTGACTATCTACAAGGTGCAGGGAATAAAACCATTTAATATAGATCTTCTTGTGCAATTTTCGTTGTCTTTATTTACGGATTTCGATTTTCACTTAATCGACCTTTCTTTTCTAATAACCAAGGCTTGTGTTGGCATTCAATTGCATTATTCGAAAGAGCAAGAATGGATATTATTGAGGCCGCATAATTTTCGTTGAAGCAACATGTTTTACGTTGCCAATCAACGAAGGCTATGACAGAAAAAATATGCAATAAAGCATCTAAGTCTAGTATTTATTTCAGTAAATATGATCGGTGATAACACGAATTTATACGCAGCTTCAGCTTTTTGAATATGACGAGGCTCCCAAAATGTCACATATAAAATGGGGATAGATCTTTTTGAGTACATATGAATTTGGTTTCAGAAGGTTGATTGAACCATTATGAGAATGATTGCCAGAGTGAAAGTGTTAACTTTGGGTCTCGACTTGATATATCAATAAATAGATTCTAATATAGTTTGCTTCACTTGTGGAATCACTTGGCAGAGGTTTTTTGTGTTTCCAAGAAAATATACAAGTTAAACAGGTAGATTGAATTTGTGGTTCATTACGCATCGTGGTAAACGGCAATCCTGCAATGCTTTACATAATTGATGCATCGTGTGGAATTCATTTGCCTACAGCTAAATATCCGTGTCTTGAGGCAATGATACGGGGCAAGTAGGTGGTTTGAATTTGTGGTTCATTTAGCGTCTTGCAATGCAGCTTTCCTATAATGTTTTGTGAAGCATGAGTTTCCTGTGGAATCAATTGGTTGCAGTTGTATTTCCGTGACTTGAGGCAATGTTACGTGGCTAAAAGGTGGATTGAGCTCTTGGTTCGATCTCTCGTAAGGCAAAATAGCATTGCAGCAATGTTTTATGTAGTTTGTGTCTCGTGTGGAATCAATTAACTTCAAGTGAATTTGCGTGTCATGAGGTATTGATGCGTGACAGGTAGGTAGATTGAAATTCCGCTCCATTTCTCATGGTGTAATACAGATATTCTTGTGAGGATTCAATTACCAGCAGCTAAATTTCCGTGTCTTGAGGCAATGGTACCTAGTGAGAAAGTAGATTGAACTTGTGGTTCATTACTTGTCGTACTATGCAACATTCTTGTTATTATTTGCATTGTTTGTGTCACATGAAGAATCAATTGGTTCTAGATAAACTTTAGTACTCTGAAGCATATGAAGGATTTCGATAACTGAGATAATAAGAAATCTTATGCTCTCTGGTACTTTTCTGCTGATGTTTAGAAAATCGAGTGTTCAAGCGCCATAATAGCGTCAACATGTTTTTAAAATTGTGTAGTCTAAATCATCGTGTCGAACCACCTCTCTTTCTGGACTGCTTCCAAATTAATCATAAGGTAAAATATATGCTCTTCCAAAATTTTAGAAGCAAAATATACCTAGGCCTAAATTGTTTAGCTGGCAAAAAGTAAAACCTTCGCATTTCCATGAAGCTAATGTTCTACGGCAAATATATATTTTTCAAATATTGTTGAAAAATTGTATGCGCACAAATTGTGTGACTATGAAAGGTTATATTAAAAACCATTAGTTGCAAAAATAAAATATTAACTACATTTTAAAATAATATGTAAACAACTTAATTTCTTTCAGTTAAATGTCGTTCTTTTTCGGCAAGAAAAATAATTTGTTATAATAATTTGTAATAGGTTTCTTCGTCATGGCTAGACACATAACAAAAAATCCTAGATGGAGTAATAAAAGGCCGCTTAAAGAAATGAAATCTGATAGATAACCAAATATAGATTTAAACGAAATTACCACACCAAATGCCTTAGACTTGCGTTGAAATCTGATTTGGTTTAAATAACATTAGATAAAGGAAACTATTTTCCCCAAGTAGTTAGTAGAAATAGTTCCTCTGTCATTGCGGTAGAACCAGCCCTTAAAGTTCAAATCTATGAGAAAACGTAATAAATTTTTTTCTTGATTTGGTAAACCTATTGGATCTTTGATATGATCAATAAGAAAATTTTGAAGCTGGTGCTGTATTTAGCATTTTGGTGAATAAATAGCAATTAGATATGGAGGAATTCATTTATGGTGCATAGCTTAAAAGCTGAATCAGATACGCAAAATGTAAATTTGTAATTATGGTAATTTACGGAGTTTGCAACACCCCGTTCCTAAGTCCTATTGTATATGCATGTGCATGCAAAGTATTTCAAAATCGGTCAACATGGAGTCACTATGATTATTTTTCGGCTGGTAGGGCGACGATGGGTAAAATTCATAGGGGCCGGAGAGTTAAGGTGTTTGCCCAGTAGCCAGTTAGATTCCATTTGAAGGAAAGCAATGTGCTACACACTTTGAAAGTATTTCTTCAACGTGAGGTGAAATCATGTACGCAGGGTGAGACACAGGACACCAACCTCGTCACCATAGCAAAGAAAGGACACTTACATGTCGACTTCTTTGAAAACGTTCCTTTGATATCCTTCCATTAATTCTCTAGTAATACCTCTAGCCTGATGACGCGTTTTTGAAAAAGTTACACTTAACCAATCCCACACAAGTATGAAAATGTCTTGAATGGAAGCAGAGTAGAAATTTCTCTACAATTTATTGGCGAAAGATTGCGTTGTTGAAACTATTTCGTTTACCTTCAAAACAACGTTTGGTATTGCAAATATGCTAACTGATAAGTACAACTTCCAAGTGTAACCGAGGGCCATATATATGATTGATCGAAAAAGGTCAGTTTTACGTAGCGTCAAATACGAACCAATGCCTGGTATTTTTTCTTATTCAATCAAATTTACAATGGCAATTCCACTTTAGCAGTTACCGTTGTGAATGTGTCCATTTGCCAAACGAAATACCAGAGTCAATTTCGAGTATTTCAATGTATGAATCAGCTAATATTAAGCACAATAAATTTCATTTGGTATGAAGTCGAAAGCATTTGAAATATTTTTGAATTCACCGGCTCTATATAAGCAAACGTAACAAAGATTGCTTTGTCTTCCTGACTGCAAGACTATTCACATTTCAAATGAGCAGTGATGTCAAAGTGAATGAAATCCTTTTGCTGGCATCCAGTTGTTGTTGATGTAGCCTATTTAGACTGACAGCTACCTAAAATGATATCAACCATTTTTTAACAAACGTAAACCATGGGTAAATGTTTACTGTTTCAACGCTATTGCGGATCTGAAAAAGATCTACCTCTCTAGGTCCTCTGGTTCACCTTTAATATCACCTGAAATTTGCGAACAAAACCGAACTCAGGATATTGCGATGTAATACTGGATATAAAAGTATTTGAGGTAATGCTTGCTTAATAATGCAGTACTTCAAAAACAGTTGCGATTAATGCGTCTAACAAGGAGCTAGGTAAACGCTTACATGTATGTTATATATTAGAGTTTTGATCATCACGAACAGAGCAATTCAATGTCAATTACATAGTCTCATACTTTTTACTACCTAAAACAGTCTCCTTGTATTTTTAGAAATAGCGCTCGGAATACCGATAACTATTGTGGGATGGAAAAGGCTGACGACTACTGAAAGCTCAATGCAGTGAATAAAATTGAATCTTACAATTGAATCAGTTAGGGCGATTCTAATTGAGCAAGTAGGGCCAATTGCTAAATTAATAGTTCGTGTTATATATATTTGAGGTTTTCGTCATTATGGCTTTCGTAGCATAAAGGCTACTTTTAGAATTTCTAAAAGATGTATTAACAGTCCCATATAATGTGGTCCCGATGCTACAGGGAGAAGAAAAATGGTGGGCGCCAGTACGTCCACTAGAAGGCGGACAATTGAGTAGTACAGTGGAGTCCAGTAACCAGGTTTGAGCCGGCTTTGTGCAAACTGGAGCACCTGATATTGTTTAGTCTGTAAAAAATTGTACAGATGCAGTCATGCTGAGCAGGTGCAGAAATAATTGCTTAACCTAGCTGCCACAACATAAGCTAGCTGAATATTTGAAAACTATATGCTCAAAATTTCTGCAAAAATCGATCAGGATAAAATTTAGAATTCGCACTTATAGAAATGCGACAAAGTAACATTAGTAATTGTGCTCAGATATTGTTGCTAGCAAATTATAAATCCAAAACTTATCGAGAGAGGTACATGGTTAATGCAATGAAACATAAACAGGGAGATTATATTCCGAAACGATGGTTGCGTTTGTTACTGCATTTGTCGACATTTGTAAAAATTGAAATAAATGATAAAGGATGAAAACCTCCAACATAGAAAAGCATAAGGTGAAAGGAAATTTATATAGACTACGAAAAACGGGCAAGTTTGGTCCAGACGCCCCTTCGCAGACGGAGATGATCAGTCACCTGGTATGGCTCATCCACTTAGTACAAGTGGCGCAAGATGCGTTGAGCTCTAAATTCTTCAATATATCTTCAATCAGTTTCGAGAATGTCTTGCAAGTTGGTGTTTCAAGAACCCTGCCTCCATCAATCCAATGGTATAAATGAAACATATTTACTTAAACTGATGTTAGAATCAATAAGATCTGTATTCTTTATATTTTGATATTTTAGAATAAAAATCCAAAAATTATCTCTTTAAAGCGTCACGTAAAACAACCTGATTTATTTTCACATGTTTTATTTAATATAACGGCACTGAAATCACAGAACTCAATTATGTAAAATACAGTGGATGTGTGAAATCTACTTAGAAATTGTGAGTAACAGGCTTGCTATTAGTGCCACTTTTATCCTCAAAGGATTTATTTCATATCTTTAGCCTGGGTAGTAGTTGCTATATTATTAATTTTCCTCGAACATTTGTGTATTGCTAAATTAATTTTATTCATATATAATTAAATAGTTATGTTAACAGCAATGTAGTTAGGATTAATCGCTATCTTTCGAGATTGCTAGTTAGCGCTTGATATGAATAAGTAGCAAAAAATATAAAGAGCTTTTCCCCATATCGTCTGCGCATTTTGGTTATTCGATCTAGGCAATGTTGTTCTGATCATACTTGCTTAAATATAGGGCCAGAAAATTCTTCACTGTCTCGTTCGTTTGAAAGTTTTAGTGCCTAATATTTTAAAGTTGTACCAACATCGCAATCCCGCAAGGATATATTCACGGTTAAAGAGAGCCCCTTTCCCAGTATCTGCGGACGCATACTCAGCAATATAGAGTAGTTCCTGGGCCTCTTTCAGTACTGATATATTCCGGCCTACATAATTGACGCAAACTCCTCTCTAAGTAGATACCCTTCCAGGCTCAGGCAAATATCCATGTGGGTTATACTGATACACACACGAAGCATTAAGAAACTATATCAAGTAAGAGGCATTCACGAGGCTCAGTACCTAGGATTGGCCAAACCACAGCTTATATGCATATACTTGCTGCTGCTTCACGTAACGTAGACTCCTTATGCAATACCGAGTTGGCCAATTTTAGAGTATAGTGGGCACTCAAAGCACGTGCATCTTACCCCGTTGCGTAACGGGCATCTCGA
The DNA here is from genome assembly GCA_034697525.1 of Lithobius microps. Taxonomy (NCBI): domain Eukaryota; kingdom Metazoa; phylum Arthropoda; class Chilopoda; order Lithobiomorpha; family Lithobiidae; genus Lithobius; species Lithobius microps. The sequence goes on along the minus strand of JAQIVA010000013.1, from coordinate 872 downwards.
TGCATGTTCTGTCTGAGTAAAGTCATTAGTTCCCTAACGTGCTTTCCAATTAAACTTACTGTACCATTAAATGCTCTGTTGCATAAGTTCTGGAAAATTGCATACATTCTATCTTGCGTTATTGATTCATCCAAGAGTGGGTTATGCAACCGTTACGAAATACACTCGGTGTTTCGGTTTGTATACTTAAATATATTATTATCAAAAATGTGATATTTTGTAAGCTAGAAGTTTGCATTTTTCAACGCAATTTTTTCAATCGTAATTGGTATTTTTAAACAAGGTAACAAATGCAAAAACAGAACTATTTGCTCATCTTAAAACTACACCAACCAGTTTTTACAAGACGAAAACTCGAACGAAGGTTGATCTTTTTTAAATTAAAGTCAAGTTGCTATTGAATGCGATTTCACTGAATGAAATTTAACTTTGTTTTCAGGTAACGCAACTTTAACAATAACTCATTAAAAGTACTACGATCTTGTGAAATAATTGTAGAAAAGTACTTAAAGCACCTAAATGAGTTTAATAGTGATATCTCTGGAGTTCTCTTTTGTCGGAGTCGAATGTATTTTAGCATAACATTTATTCCATGAATATCGTTAATACTAACAGATTCAGTGTAATAACGTACCCTAAGCTCGGTTGAATCTGATCCCTAACCGACATTGAATCCTTGCAAGCCATGTGATTTCTGGAGCTAGATGTTTGATGAAGTGCATTGGCAAAGCTATGTCAGAAATCTGTTTATAGTTGCAAAAGCTATAGATCCTGAGTAATTAAATCATGTATTCATCTCGGGGATTTCATGATTAAAGAATGGTCATCGATTTAACTCGGTGGTGTTTCTGTGAACTAACAAATTTATATTT
>JAQIVA010000012.1:0-25940 GCA_034697525.1 Lithobius microps | reverse complement strand
GCAGAGGCTTTGAATCCTACAATTCAAGTGTGCTCGAAGCTGCGTTGCCGTACTGTGTAGCCATCAGTCCAAAGGATTATCTTGTTAGAGGTGCATTTAATGGTGATCGATAGGCGATGTCTGTTGTCGATGTGCATGGCAATGGCGTCTTAATTCAGAGTCCAGTAAATAGACTTTAGCGGGTTCCAAGCTACAAGAGCCTATTAATATTTACGATTTCAGACATGTCATTATTTTTTCTGGATGATTACTATTGAAAAAGCTAGATTGTTAGTAATGTTATTAAGGAGAATCCAAAATGTAAATAAAATTACTCTCTGATCGGAAATAAATTCACCGCTAATTAACCTTTGCTCCATGATTACAGTTTCATGTCTATCTGAATTTCTTAAATAAATCTACTGAAATACGACAATTTCTATATCCAAAAAGATTGACATTTCAATATATATATGCACAGTCACTTGCATAAAATCACATTCCCAATAAATTTAGTACTCGCCGTTAAATAGCCTGATTTTTCTAAGGGTTGATTGATGCTATACCTAGAAGACGACGTTTTTCGTAAAATCGTATTCAGCCCTTAAATATGGAAATGAGCAGCATTTATATATAAATATATAAATATATATGTATATATATGAGGAAGATGAAATTAGACTGCATATCGCCGATTTGATTGCGAACAACGAATATTGCTGGTCAGCGAAGTAGGTTTGACATTAAATAGCTATGCATTGAATTTATCATATAGCCGTTGTGCAGTTTTCAGGTTGAATGATTCAGCAATTTAGAATTTCTATAACGTGGTAAAAGACGCGCATGAAGATGCACTTCCATTATATCAATCATTTTTTAAGACAAATATGATTTTTTACTTTCTGTCATCTTCGCGTATTTATGGAGTATTGATTCAATTTCCGTTATCGTTGCCCTATTCCAAAAAAGCAAAATAACACGCTTCATGACGAATAATGATCTGTTTACAAATTGGGTGATATTTGGAAAAAAGGCAATGCTGCAGAAGATAATTTATGTTAAAATGGCAATAATTACATCGGAAATTTGCTGGCATTAAAATTGACATGTAAATTGGTAGTTTTTAAACTGAAAAATATGACTTTCAGAAATGGCAGCCTAGAGGCATCAATATGTTACCGTCTTCCTCCTGGACTAGAAAGTAATTTTTGAGAACATGGTCCACATTCTAAAATCAAGACAAGACAAGGATTAAATCATGGAGATATTCGCTCTCTCAAAATCGACACTATTGGACCGCTTATGTCAGCACAAAGATGTGGTGGCGAGACTTGACAAAACAATTCTATCTTATTCAGACCCAGCCTCTTTATACATTGACCGAGTAAACTAGTATTTAGCTGGCTTGCCTATTCGTGTGAATGGACTATAACTTACACATCGCTAGAATTTATTTAAATGGATTATTTCACGGATGGAATTCGCAATTGAACAAACTTTATCAGATAAAACAAGTATTTCCTGCTTGGCATCAGTACTCAATTGGCACATCTCGAGGTCATCAGATGAAGACGCGATTCTAGGTCAAATTTACCGGCCTTTATGCATAACGCTTTGTTTGAATTCATCACCCTCAGCTGCAGCAGTAGTTCATAATTCAAATTCATCCCGCTTACAGGCCTTTATTGATTGGCTTTGCGACTCAGCGCTACCGTCACTGTAGCCATTTTACTTGATACTTGCTTTGGACTGTGATTCGGAGCAGAATTGGAAATAAGTAGACATTTAACCTCCTCTTCTTCTTTTGACAGATCGTCTCTTCTATTTTCACTAGTCAAAGTAACTTTCGGTTCGTTCTTTCCAGTTTCAGGTTTGAGATGTATTAAGGATTTCGTTGACTCCTCTCTTTCATGCCAAAGGAATCGAGGACGAAGCACGCAGAGGCTTGGGGTGTGGTGTAGGACAAGGTCTTGAACGAGCCTTCAGCGATTTAAGCCTTTCTGCACTGCATCTTGAATCTGCAACCTCGCGCCTATCCATTTGACCTTTTCGTGCAGTCAAGACTCTTCGTAAACCAACCACTCCCTGTTGTTCCTCTCCTCATCCTACTACTCTTTTTATTCCTCTTCTCTTATTCAAAACTTCTCCCAATTCCTTCGTGCCTCTTTTTGCATTCAAGAGCTGGTGCAAATCCAGAGTTCTGAAATTGCACAAAATCTTTCAAGCAGGTATATCTTATTTTGCTTGTTTAGGAAAAACAGCAACAACAACCTACCTCCAAGTGGCAAAGCCCTCTAATGAATTTTGCAGTCGGTCACTGGCAAATTAAGGCGTTAATGACTCCCAAATTGATGACTTATTGATCGAATAGCTACAAAACATCACTGACCCCTGTCTCTTCGTATTTACGTTTGTTCGTTTGTTTGTACGTTCTTTGATCAGTCGGGGTTGCAGTGGGGTATAATGCGGTGTAGTAGATAAGTCATAATATTTGCTTACACTTCTGACCTCATACAAGTAGGGGGAGGGAAAGGGGTAGGAATTGACTCGATTACACTTTATCGATTTAGCAGTAAATGCATGCCTAGCAATATTGGACTAATGCCTTGATCAGGAAATTAGAGATTTCATGTACCAATCCAATGTGATTTTCTAAGATTGCACTTCAGATTTGCAGTATCTCTCTATTTAGCTGGCAGGCATAGGAATTCAGAAATCATTAAGTCCCCACGATTTATCAGTACAATATTAGACCACTAGTAGGCATATAGGCTAATAAAGCCCAAATAAGCGTGAATTTTAGGTCACATTGCAGCAGTTTCAGTGAGCTCATTGAAGAGGAAGAAAGGAAAAAGAATAAGTATAATTTCTGACACCGTCACCACCCCATTTTTGCAAGCGCGGCTTGTGGCGTGACTAAGATGAAGAAAGAGTGCTACAAATCAGCTTTGTCCCTTTATGCAAACTACCATCACGTAGATAGTGTGTTTAGGGTTGGGTAATATGCACCTTGCTGATGTTGATGATAAATTTGCATATACGTTTGGACCTTACTAAGGCGTGTTTATGGCAACATATCCACTTGGATAGCTCTGAAAATAATGTATTACATTGAGAAGAACAGTTTTATGTTGCTTTACATTTCGATCAAGAATTGAAAGCCAACGCGGTACTATAACGCGTCATTAATGTTAACAAACGGAAAAGAAACATATTTATTAAAGCAAAGATATATTTTTTAAAAGTTACCTTAAACTCCGGAATCCTCTCAGCATTGAGACAATTTTGCATGCAAATAATTTCAATATTACAATAAAAGATTCGGTATAAATGCAAAAACTTCTAGGGTAAATAATTGGAATGGTGACCTTCTTCGTTGTTGCCTCTAATTTCTTTTTCTCAGCAGGATCACCTTTGCGAGATTTATATTGAGAAAAAAAGGTGTCGCCTTATAGGCATTATGATAAAAATCACCTTTATAGATATTTGTCAAGACTTCCAACAAAATATACCTGGCGGCGTTGATGTCATAGTTCTTTACTATGCTGCCAAATCCATGCTAAAGCACTACCTAAAATACGGTCCAAGGTTGATTCTATTTGATCTTTATTCCACTCAGAGGTATGCAGATTGTGAAGATTATGTTGAAGACTTCTTTTTCTTCTGTGTGATTAATCAAATGACGTTCGACGTCAAGACATCATGAAGCCGGTAAGTCGTATTATTATTTTTTGTTTCATTGTGCTCAAGCGCATCTATGCATCATGTTAAATACGCGCATTTTAGAAATGCATTAACTTAATTTGGGGCTAGGCTGCGTATTAATTATCTTGCTCCAAGATTATGTGCAAGCTGAAATTGAAGATATTTTGAACTCCATATTCCTATGGACAGTTAAGTAAAAATTCGGGGGTGTAGGCCTTGTTTCTTAGTTAACAAAGGTCCTTAATACTATTTTCAATGTCATAAAACCATACCATTTTGAAATTTCTTAAGGAGAAAAATAATTTAATCTTTCCTTTTTTCTCTACACCTTGCTGCCTTGGAGTTATCACACTACCACCTACGGCTATCGTGAAAAGTCGTTTCTTTGGAAAAGCTTTGGCTCAACGATATGAAGACGAGTTTAAAATAACGCTCAAAGCGATGGTTGCCATGTGATCCGTTCTTCGGCTCATATCAAGTACGAATCTCACATGTCAGAGCATGAGGTGATGGCCATAGTGTACTCTGTGGACTCAGTGCTAATATTGTTGACAGTTAAAATTGAAAATCTTAGTTATATTAGGACACTATAAGTTAATTCAATGGAAATGAAACATAGAGTAGAATAGCCATTAAGTCAATGGACAAGAGTATTCGTTCTCGAGGGTTGCTCGCACAATCGAAGCGGCCAATCATGCATATTTATAATATGTTTGCAATTTAGAAGAAGAACGTATTTTCCCGTCTATTCATTATTTTAAACCGGAGAGCAAGGAGCTGTGAATCAAATTTTGCCTCATATAATTTAATCAGGACGATGAGAATAATAACAAATATAAATATCGCCTTTCATTTGGAATGGTGGTATAGGTTTTTACAAGGACTGACCTTCGTCGCGAATGAAATTGGCTGCGCAGCTGCACTGCGGAAATCGTACATAATAGACTGTCTTGAATAAAAAGAGAGAGATAATTTACAAATAAACCACCATTGTGCTTTATGGTTGGGGGCTGTCGCAGAAAAAGATAATAATTCGCTTTCATCACGATTTATTAATCCACCCAAAAAGCAGTGTTCATTTCTTGCTTTTTTCGACCCCCGTTATTTGAACATGATGAATCCTAATAATCCTTTTGGGAGTAGCTTTTTGATATGTCCATTTTAAAACAAGCTACTATGCAGATATTTTAATGTAGATACATTTTTCTAGTATTGGCTATTCTGCAGCTTGCATTTCTTTTAATTGTAAATTAAAATCGAAGTCATTTCAAAGAATCTATTGATGACGAAGAGAGAGTCTGATTCCCGAATTGACCGACGAATTTGCCGATCCACAGGCGGTCCTATGAGATGTAGCTATTGAACTGAAACCATTTCGCCACCTACCATTTTAACAGAATTTTCAACATCCTAGACATATTAATCATCATCGAAGTTCGAACGCATTTTATGCTATACAAGTGTGAAGAGATAGAAAAACAAACACAAGATTTTACAGAGATATTAAGGGCTCTTTATTGAGGAAAGACTTGCCAGGGATTTAAAATATCGACATGTCCTGCTCATTGCCACATTGGATATTGGCCATCACATAGACAGGCCTCGGTCTCTGTATTCGCCAATTCACTAACGCATTGGATGTTCACCAGTAAACAACCCGCTATTGCCTTTGCCATTGCCCACCCCCTCCGTCCCGAATTACTGACGACCTCAGAAACCGGACTAACGAAAATGATACCTCTTCGATAGAGGAATTCGAGAAGTTAGGGTTCCTGGTGTACAAGACTAGAATTATCTACGAAGATACTTTCGTCTTTAAAACCCTCGTCCACTACCCCGTCTACTAAGAAACGGAGAGTTTGGACAAATCTGACGGTGATAACACCCCCATCGAGGAAGCCGAGAGTGAATCTGACATCAGCCCAGGTGAGTTCCAACATCACTACATTAAAGAAAATGTTTTAAAGTTCCGCTGGATAAAACTTATTTGCAAATTTAATTGACGAAGACAAAGAATATGCCACTGCAGCTGCTTCTGCTTTGAGTCATGATTCACTTCTTAATTTGCAATATCTTTAGCAATGCATTTGTTCATCATGTTTAAAGCGTTTTCAATAGTTATATTGACTGGTTAATATTTATCGTAACTTTTCTGCTGCAATTTCTTCAAACACTGAATATCGGGTTATTGAAATGATCGATTGGCCGCGATTCGTATTTTCCTTATTTGCATTTTTCGAATGAAAAACTGAAATTCGTCAATCGTTGTAATTTCAAAAATAAAATTTAGCGTACTTACTCACTAATGGTGGTGTGAATGAAGGAATAATACGACAGTGGGTCATGGTGTGTTAAGTGTCTTAAATAAATAGAGGGAACTTTCATGTTACCACGGCTTTAATCAAAGAAACTTCAATTTAGTTATTCTACGAAATACAACTAGATCTGTTAAAGCGCATCTTTAGATGTATATAAATTTCAACTTTTTTAGATATTACAAAATGACTTTCCTTCAATTTAAAAAGGTATATTTCGAACAGATCTAAGTGAAAGGCCTGATAACCCAAACTGTTCTCATCGGAAGCAATCCGCTGTGAAAGGCAGACTAGATGTTTTGAATCGGCTACATATAATCGCTTAACTATTCCTCTAAGACCGAAAATACGCCATTTGAATGGTGGTCAGGCCCTTCGTTAGTTTGGGCTTCAGGGTGGTGCCTAATCCTTTTTCTTTTCTGTCGCATTCGTGACTGTAGGCGATATCACTACTAAAGGACTACCTGGACCAGGGGTTGGGTCAGTTGACGGGACAGTTTTACGAGATGCTGAGCCAGTTGCAGTGCATCCTTGCCACCGATCAAGCCAATTTGACTGCGGGTTTGCGGAAATTTTCATTAAAATCCACGAATTTAAGCTGTTTCCTAGTTTAATATGAAAAAGCGAGGCATTATTTAGCCTATGCGATACATAAATATTTCTCCTAATTCATGACATTTCTGCAACTCGTGGAAAACACAGGGATAAATATAATAGCATTGTTCATTTTTAAAAGTTATCTGTGGAGTCAGAAGTGTCACCAAAAATAAACGTTGTACATTTCGTACGCAGTTGGGCGTATTGGGTTAAAGAAGACAGCTATTTTCAAATTTGGTTTAACTGCAGCATACTTGAATTGTTCACACTAGTCTAAACGTCCATCGAGTTTTTAAAGCTGTATCATCAGCGAGGTTTTCGGAGCTCAACTACTGGGTTATCTATGAGTGATTTTTCATTATTAATGACATTGTTAATGTCGTTTTTTAAGTTTAGTATATTCGAAGTGATGTGACGGTTGACCACTTTTGACAGATCCTACTGAGAGGCATAGGAATCGTGGTTCCTACCTCGCGTGTAAACATGAACTGCTATTTCGAGGACCGTTGGAAAAGTGAGCTCGATATCCACCTACTTAACGGCACACTCTAGGATTGGCGCGTACTGACTGCGTAGCAACATTAACAAATGCTTTCTAGTGCCTTGTTGTAGCCATATCGAATTCGGGGTGCCGATTTAATGTTACATGGATATGATTTTGCGATTCGTGCCAGCGCAGACCATGTGATACAAATAGAAGACGCAAACACTTTAGAAAAATTAAATGACCCTCCAAAGCCTGATTTTATGAGGTCAATATGCGCTGGCCATTGACTAATAAGCTATACATTTACAAATCCTCTTCGATAAGAAAAGAAAACACATATTGTTTCAGACTTGTATCACCTCTCCTGGATGTTTCCTTAAATTTTCCCCGATTACAGCGAATTATGTGTGAATAAACTACATGATCTATATACAGATTTAAAAAGGCCATAATAGGCTATTACAGCATTAATCCCAGTAATGCTGTCAGAGTAAGCCGATTTTATAAATTTCACTGGAAGAACGATCTCCAAAAATTGGTGGCCTATTTACTTCCCAGATTAGAAAGATTTTTTCTTACTGGCTCGATGTAAACTAGCGTAATTCTAGACGACAGTACCCAACTAGCCAAAAAATCGATCAGCAAGTTAAGATCTGGAGAGCGTGGCTCAGGACACTACCGTCCACGTTGCGATTTTTATGATAAATTAAAATTAAATTTGATAAAAATAAAAAAGACCAGAAGCGTTTGCTGAGGAACCTTTAAGAAATAATTCTCGATTTGAAGATAAAAGGTGAGTCAAGTACAAGGTTAACAAGGATCCTAACCACATGCGTGCATACCGCAAGCTAAATGGGTCGAACGACGTTACAAACGAATGAAATCGAATTCAAAAATATTCTGACCCTGGACTGGAACTGAGGCTAGCATAGATTATCTTGTGAAGGAAGAAGCCTGGCCGGGATTTCCTAGCAAAGACGGTGTGTGTATCAGCGAGAATTGTTGGAAAGTATCCCCGCCGAAAAATAGTGCTTCAATGAAACACTTCATAAGGAATGTGTACGAAAGTCTAGGGCTACCTGAGAGGATCGAATTAAAGCAATTCCAAGATGGAAAGCGCTTTTGTAAAGTCGAGTGGCGATACGCAGACTCTGAAAATGTTCAGGAATCCTTGAAATAATAAATATGGGTAGAGTTAGTATTGCTTTACCGGATTATATGGAGAACGACAGGAATAAACCTTCCTGCAAACTGGTTTATAGAGCAAAGTGGGCGTCTGCAATCACAACCCGATAAGAGTAAGGCCATGTTTTTTGGAGACACTAAAAAGAGCGTAATACTCCATTACTGCAGGTTGATATACCGTGCTTTGGCTTGTAGACTTGTAGCTTAATTGGCTACACTTAGGTCCTCTTCAAGATGGATTAACTACCTCGTATAAGATGACGTGCGCCCCAGTTCACTTTACCGGAAGTCAGTGAGTTCTGTTCCACTCCAAGGCCGCCATAAACTTAAACGTCTTCACATGAGATTTATTCAGTTATTTCTGTCATCATGGCTAAAAATATTACTAGAACATATAAGGAATTAACATCTAGCTCAAATATTATTTACCTCCATGTCAGACTCCAGATACCTCTTAATCACCTTGCGAAATTTAAAATTAAATTGAGGTTTGCTTAAACATATTATTTGAAGTGAAAAATTCAGTGAAGTATCATCATTAACCTTAATGAAACTTTAGATGAATTTGCATTAATACTGCAAATTTCCAAAAGCAACAATATTAAGCCGTTGTTAAATGTCTGAAGTGCCTTAGCGAATTGCTTTCGAATCAATTCACCTACTTACTCCATTTTAAGCAGGATACAGGTCCAGTAAGACAATGAATCGACATCTTTACCCAAAAATACTTCCACCCAATAATGGATTCTGCTATTGATAGACGTTAGATATAAAAAGTTAATTTATCATCAAAATTTTAAAGCCCATACCGTTTTCCAGTCGCACTATTCCTTTACAAGGAATCTCGATGGATTTTTTTCTAGCAAATTATTCAAAAATCCTTATTGCCGCTCTGAAGTGGCTTCTATAATTAACACCATTTAATCTGAATGCTTTAGTTTATAGAAGAGAGTCATTTACGGATTATTTAAGTGAATTTGTATTTGAATTAATACTTTATAACGACTTCTTTATCGTAGCAGACTAAAACATGTTCAAATCTAACTCATTTTCCTTCTTTCAACTATCTGGTGTTAAAGTCCTTTTGTAAGTTATATTTATATAATTTTGTTCTTCCCCATCAGATTAAGATCATATGAGAATAAGATACTTTTCCATAGGTCATTAGCAGCATTTATCATTTAAAGTGTCAAAGTTAACACAAGTACCTGCAAGCAGTGATTCACCTAGTTGAATAAAAATGTTTAAGATTCTAAATGAGACTACTATTAAACGCAATCAAATATTATTATGAAAGGCAATTCCTTTACTTGTAAAATTAAAAGCGATTTGAAACAATAAAGATATATTTGTTTTTCTACAGTCACAACCGGACTACTAAATTTAGTGAATCATTGCATATACATTTGTAATAATAAAGAGAGTGACAAGAACTTCGAAGCCTAGATGCACGAAACATAGTAGAAAGGTACCAAGAAGAAGTTTTGCTTCTCTGTGTTTTAGCAAGAAGTTGTTTCTAAAAGCCTTCCTAAAACCTATTAATGAAGTAACTTCAATTGTCGCTATGACTTAATGATAATGACAGATAGACAAATCGATTGTGGAGTCAATCATAAAAAAATGACCACAGATAATATTTTCAACATTATTATCTCACCAAATTGTATGATTAATGTACATCGTGTAAAATGAATTCATCCAAAAAGGCCAGGTATAACTGTACAGAGGACTAAAAGTCGACTCTCGTTAGTGAGAGTAAATATTGAAATTTTAAAGGCAAATCAATGCTTAGGTCCGCATGAAATTGATACATTTAAGAAACTAGTGCAATATTGTATTACCAAATCGGTTCTGAATCATAAATTTCAATAAAGCTGTTTCAAAAAATTGTAGACCGATCGCAGATACGGCGAATATTTAGTGGGGGCAGTGTTAAAATACAGGGTAGAAGATACAGGGTACCAAGAAGATAAGCTCTTCAGTCAAACGATGAACTATTGTTGTGGAACTGCAGTATAGGTACTACCGCAATATTGTACGGAATTAATGCTACTCCCAAATAGGTATTGATCATGTTAAAATATCGTTCAACTTTATTTTGTCCTCCATGTCAAATTTGATTTCCCAATCGTATTTAATGCAAATCATTTTTCATCCGCCCTTTGAAGAAAATCCTCTTATGGACAAAACGAAATCGTTGAAGAATTTGGATTTTGAAAAAGACTTAAGCTTTTTCCTTTAAGAAATATTAACAGTTACTTTGATCGTTTGAGACTGCAGCACATTCCTTTTTTTAGAAAAGATGCTAAGGTACGATGGCACAGAGTATGTGACGTCATATTCCGCTATCCTAGCATTCAACAGTATTGCACTGAATATATTCCCTCAACTTGTTAGCCTGAATGAACTTAATTGTTTCTAAAAATCAACGCATTTTCCAAGATTGATGAATTTGTAATAACTTTTGTCAAGAAAACAGCCACAATGTTCAGTTTATATCTTTGCAGCTTAGTTTGCCCTTAAAAAGTCATCGTTCCCTCTAACAATGTAGGCCCATTTATATTTTAGATTTGCTTTTTGTATCTTAAAGAAGCAAAGGTGGTTATCAATTTGATTTCGAGGATTCACCTCGCGCACTTGACTTATATGATTTCGTACATTTTCGATTTTTAAGCATTAAAGATGATGCTTAACGTGTAACAGAAATGCCACCCTCTGCATGCTTTGAGTTAGTAATGACAGCCGCCTTTGATAAAGAAGGAAAACGTCGCCATCTGCAAAGCCCTGGTTTGGCCGAATGTTGTCTGAGATTGACCGTCGAAATGCAAGTGGAATTGCTAGAGATGATTCGCAAGTCAACTTCTCCTTAAATCCCTACATAGCCAAATGAATAGCTATAGAAACAAATTTTCACAAAAAACTGCACAAATCCGGATTCTTCGAGGGAACTGCAGTTGGGAAATCTATGCCCTCAAAGACGGCTCATTTGTCAAAGCGTTTAGGGTGGAGGAGTGGAAATCTTCATAATGAGTCTGTCCCTCGTGAAGAGGAAAAATGTGATTTCATCTGAGGAATAACCGTCTACCTTATATGGCAACGTTGGTAAGCTATTGTGCGTTTGAGACAGAAATAAGGATTTAATCCAGACTGTTACATTCTTCCAACAATAAAACATGGCATCTGGGGTTCTGTCTTGGAAATTCGCCGCCTGATCGGTGATTTCCTTTCATGTAAGTAGATTAACACCCGAGATTATTTAGAAATTTTGAGCATCATGCCCTTCATTCTCTGGTTGTTCAAAAACTGTTTCGGGGGTGGAACGCAGCCATCTTTCTTGATAACAACGCACAAATCCTGATAGCAGCTAGAATTTTTAAAAAAATGGCGTTACGAAGATGAACATTTTAATGAAGTTGCGCATCTCATCAGACCACTACAAACACTAGACCTCAATCTCATCATTTGAGAGCATTTAGGTTCTTTTTAGAGATTAACGCTGGAAGTTGAGATATACGGCAGACGTCGTCTCTCAAGAAACTAGATGTCGGTGCTTTAAATGTAAATAGTCTAAAATTATTTTAAAATTAAGAATTTTCAAGAACCAATACCTGGGAGAATTGAGCCCGTAATTAATACTAAATGTGCACCTACGCTAGATAAAAAGCTTTTATTCATTTTTCAAGGTTTTCCACACATTCTGTTCATCCATTGATAATTATTATGAAAAACCTCAATATCTTCTGTTTTCCATGCTATGGATGGATGTTTAAATGATGGAGCCGAATCTCCTTGTTGAAAAGTGTAAGCTTTTCCATTGGCCACGCTGACTAGCCAAGCCTCAACAATGGTTTACGGAGTCTCGAACACATAGGCTCTGCTTTGTATCTAAGGCCATGTGTGTCGAAAATGTGGAGGAGGCATGAAAAGACTTCACTGCTAATGACACCAAAACTATCGTTGATTCTGGAAACTTCGTGAACATAAAATTTGTCACTTTAATGGGATACGCACATAGCCAGCCACCTATCTTTTCTTTGATTTAATTTTTGATTCTGGTCGACATTTTTAAGGTCATTTGGACGCGTTCGGCGATTTTCCTATGAAAGAATGACTTGGACCTGGCTACTTGTTGAACATATTCCTTATTGCTCCTTCAAACACTTGCAGATATTTGGCTGGTAAGATGTGGTAGCATGGAGTTCCCAAGATTTTCCTCGACCATGACATGCACTCTTCTAACAAACGCAAGTGTTCTGAGTAAGTCAGGACGTTGGCAATTCTGCTTTCCCTTGCTCGCAGCCAATTCATCCTCGCTATTTTCATTCAGCTCCTTTCTAAGTTTGCAATCAAACGATCTGGCGACTTTAGAAATTCTGTAAGTTTCAAATTACTGTGTTTCGCTTTTATATTCAATATTACAACCTGCCTTTTCAACCAATTAATTCTGCACTGAATCTTCTAAAATATAAATTAATTAAATTTTATCGGGTAAGGATAAATTACAGAAATATAATAATCGTCATTTACCCTAGGCATAAGTCAGTGCGGTTTGAGCAGGTTAAATGTTTATCGGCACATTTCTGGCCGGATTGCACAATGCCATCGATATCACTGACAGCACGGCTTCATAGTTTTAAAAATGCATTTATACAAGCACTCTCTTGGGATTTAATTAATCATTGCTCTATAGACATTTGTCGTCTTATTTCAAATGTTTGTTCGTTGAATTTGTTCATACCAGATCTTTGAGACTCAAAGGCTTTAAATTATTACATTGTGTAAAATTAATTTATTTTATGCTGTAAAACAATGGTTTTCAATAATTTATATGTGAATATATCTCATTGGGATTAGGAACAAACAAATAGAAGATCACTCATAGGAAATCATGGTAATAACCTCATCTATTTTTTTTCATGGAATGAAAATTGTATCGCAATATCTGTCGTTTTGTAGAAAAGAGGCTATTATACCGCCTCTTTTATTTTGTTTTGATGTGTTTTGCAATAACCGTATGCCAACGACTTTGTTTCCGAAATTGATTTTATATGCTAGTTTGAAGAAAAATTAGAATAGTGCACAATAAGATATTTGTTCGGAATGGCTATTGGATTTGGGAAAAATGAAAGAATATAATCATATCAGCATATACAGTTCTTGATTAATTATAACAAAATAGAAATGTAATTTTTTACACAGCAGCCCCAGTAATCAGATATATAAAAGTGGAGTTTATAGATTGGAGTTTGTTGCTACCAGCTGTAATATTTCACATACTCTGTGTGGTTTTCAGAAGAAAACGAATTAAATGATACTAGGGGCATGATGCGTAAGAAAATCTCCCTTGTGAAAATTTCTAAAATAGGCATTTCAACCACACACATTTTAAAATAACCCTTTTTTTCGGAAAAGATAGCTTTTCTCTAGGTTAGGCGTAGTTACTCCATTAATATATTTCTTAAAATTTCTGCCTAGGTGAGAAATTTTATCTGGGAGTTGTAACTGCTCTTAATCATTAAGCAGTAGGTTTGCTTTGAGCAAGAAAATAGATCAATAGGTCAATAGCATATGAGCAAATATTATTTGCACTGACTAAAGTTTCACCTGTTAAGCTGTTACTTGCAAACCCTAAAATATTATTTGAATGTTGACTTTGTGCCAAACACCCCTTCATTAATCAAGATGCGATGAACCAGGCTCAGAAAATGTAACAATAAATAATCATAAATAAAATATGCCGTAGAACTCGCGCATCTCTGCTAAAACATCATTAATATTATCAGCCTTTTGCACAAAGACTAAAAATCAATGTCTGCATGCTTTTATTAGTGAGGTGTAGAAACCACACCGTACTATTCGAAGCACTACAGTTGATCATCATCACAGCTAGGCTTTCACTTCGTTGGTACTAACAAATGTTTTTTTGGAAAATTATTTGCTAATCTGCAAATATTTTGCATTTTTGTTGTATTTTGTTGTCTTGCCTATATTTGCTGAAAATCACCCAACCTCAGCAAGTTCACCAGTTTGTTATTCAGAGGTCATCAAAATAATTATTCAGAATATATTGAATCAATGATAGAGAAATTGCAAACACGGCTACGCAATGTTTAGGATTTTCAGACCTTCCTTCACAGTTAGAATTGATCAATTTGTTTGTCAAATGGAAAAGGGAGTGGTAACAAGGAAACTTGAATGTGAATGAAATGATGATCGTTGAGCCATGTCTAAGGTTGAGAAAAGTGGCAGGACCAAAGATGTCATTCGTAATGATGCTGCATCTTAACACAAAAGCCGGTTAGGTTTAAAGATCAACTTATACACACTGTATTAGGTTCAACGTTCATAGAGCCTTATTTTTTACAAGCATGCAATCATCAAGGCCGTTCCCCAGCCGCTCTGTGAGCAGCATTAGGAAGTTTACGTCCAAATTTAACGTAAAAATTCTCGTAATACATATGGGTTAGCGTTATCTTGCTTATCAAGCGATATAAATTACTTGATTACTTCCCATCAGCTCCAATGAATCTGAAGTTTACCCTGTCTTGGGGCCAGATCCGAGATCTCTCACTGACTTTACAATGGCGGGAAAATGCCCTATCTATCATATGAATATTATTTGAGTATTTATCTTGACTTTCATTTAATCAACTATTAACATTTTAACTTTGTATTTCTTATATGAAAGAGTTTCCATTTAAGACAATTTCAAGCCATTTCAGAGAGAAAAGTTAGGTTTGGTCGGTGAATAGATCGTTGACATTTAACTGCAAAGGGCTCCGAACTCCAATATTTTCGAGCACTTCCAAGAACTAAAAATAAGTTACATATTCTTGTACAATTGGAGAGTTTACCTATCAAAAAGTGCATTCGAAACAGGTCGTTAGGTATAGGTTTTTCAGAGAAAAGCATTAAATATTTAGCGTTTTAATAATTATTAAAAATTTGGTTTTAACCTCACGGGGCTTAAAAAGCACCCAGAAGTTGCTTCGCAGTGAATGATGTCAATAAATTTAGCTCTAAAAATGATATTAATTGATTAAAAATGCTCAATCACCCAAAAGGTATTTGCGAGTATTTTCCGTAGACAGAAATTTACAGGATGCCATTGCATTAAACAGCCAATTTAACTCGTTTGCATTCTCATCTTTATCAAATTTGCCGCTCTAAAGCATATTCGTAGACTTTAACAATGCGTGCGCATGGTTTTTTCTTTGTATCATTGGATTTAGAGAACAGGAATAATGCATTTGATAATTTCTGCTTAGAAGAAGCGAAATTGCAGAGGTTGGGTGATTCTAGGTAAAAGTTATGCAAGCATAAGGGAAAAAAGCATGAAAACTTAAATTCATTGTGACAAAATACATTTGCATTCAAATTATGGGCGCAGACTGTTAAGATGTTGAGAATTTTACTTGTTTGAAGCGATGCATTCATCATCTTCTACTTTTCTCAATACATTTTGCAAGTTTTATTAGACAAAATAACGATATTATACAGTTCAAATGGAAGTAGCTTTGCCATTTGCCAAGTTTTTTCTAAATATTAACCGCTAATTCTTCCACCTTAAAAAGGTCTTTAGTTCATTTTCTAATTTAAGCCAAACGGATGCCGGAATATTTCTTCTGCTGTAACTAGCCAATAATTTGAATGTATTGATTGACCTTAAGTGTGACTTAGATAAATAAAATTCTGCAACACCAGTAAATCAATCAATAGTCATTAGACAATTTTGATTTATTAATCAAACGGGCAAGACAAAGACTATTTCGCCGTTACTGCTCACAAGAAGCTTTTATACAGCGCCTCTATAGCCTATCAGTTGAGTCTAATTTTTAAGCAATGTAGGATGATATATACGTGTCACAGGCCACCTCCAAAAGAACGCATTCTTCCCTATCAACTATCCCTTCATTTCGGATGTAAATCTGTTTGCAGCTGTACAATTATTCGAATTAGGTGTCCATGGAATTCTACAACTTGGGTAAGCATTTTATGTTTAAAATGGTTTACTGAAAAAATCCTCAGTAAATCCTGTTCCACTGCAATTTTCAGAGTCTAAATAATGTGTCGTTTTATTGGCAGGTTTGTAATTGAGACCGCATCATTCAGCATGCCATGTTACTGGTTTTATGAGCACCTAAACAGAGCCTAGTTTTGACCACTGACTTTTTAAAAGGACTTTATTTCGATGACGCTGAAGATTATCGCGTAGATTATTATTAGGAGTCAATCTGTGTTTGAGATATACTTTGGTTATTTTAGAGAAAGCCTATTAATTAAATTATTTGTAACAAAATATTTTCCTTTAGAAGTGATGGGCCTGTCCGTATCATACATTTAGCTCTTTTATTTTCTTCAATTTGGTGAGTCTCTTTGCAGAGACATGATTCCAGCTTATGCTCATGTTCACTTCTAACCGGGTTGATTTGATTTGTCACCTATTTACTCAATTGAAGGCTTGCTAATTTATTGGAAAAAAACTAACGTAAACATACCATATATTACAATTTTCAAATGTCCCACCAATATTCTCTAAAACGTTTTCAGATTGTTTCAATTTTAAAAACTCGCGACTACGTTTGTTACAGGCGCTAATTGGTGCATATAATGCCGGCTCAGACATGAATATAAATTCCTGAATTCGTTTTACGCAAACAGGTTTAATAATGAAAAATGCTAAACTTTTAATACTCGTAATACTCTGTAATAATACTGTAATACTCTCAGTAACTCGTGAATGTCTTTGATCAATATAAATTAAATCTAGAAAACTTTAATGTAATTCATTCGAATTCATACGTTATAAAAATAAATGGAGAGATTCCGAATTCTTTAAACTTTATCGCCGTATGAAATCCTCGATTAAAACATTGGACAATTTAAATATTTGTGAAATATTTTCCCCAACTATTCACGGAGAGTAGATTCAAATCAAATTGAATGGGGACGAAGGTCTCAGCCAAATGATCGATTCCAATTTCGACACTTTCTTTCCAAGGTAGTTTCTCAGACTCGAGGTGGCTTGAAATGCTACTTTTCGAAAAATCGGAAATTGACATTGAAATTCCCAGCTTATCGCTAAATCTAGATCAGGGTACAAGTCAAATCTCCAAGTTATCCATGAAGTTGCTGGGAAGAGGAAGGTTAAGCTACTGAAAAATCGATCTGGCTACTTCACCTGCCAAGGACACAACGATCGAAGAAAAAATCGACAACGATGTTGATGAGGAAGAGGATGATGAAAAAGAGGGTGTTTCGAAAAATGGAAATTTTGAAGAACATCGCAAATATTCTTGAGAAACTGGAGAAACCCTCCTGCAGCACTTAGAATGACAGATAATTAAAGTCTCAAAAAATTTGGTAGTCATCCCATTTTGCACTGTTCGTATTGTTGTTGTCGACAATGATATCAATTTGAAATAACGAACTTTGGTGAACCGTCAAATCTAAATTAAACACTTGACATTTTGTGGTATATCATGGCTGCATTCTCGATGCATGTTTCCTGTAATTCACTGTCTTATTGGACAGAATTTAGTCAAGCTTCTCTAATACACATAATCAAGTTGAAGCACCTAATCTGTACTAAGGACTTTGTCCATTTTCTTCTACACAGCAGCTGATTGCTTAGTTTCATAATGTTTTCCAGGTTCTTAATGGAAGAAATAGGAACTTGAAGTAACCAATTCATACAAACTTTCGCGCATATCTTAAGAAATAAAATGGATACTTTAAAACCTACCTTCACATCAATTTCTAACAGAGTTTGCTGTATTATAAAAACGGTTTTCAGCACTGTTCATTTTTCAATGTCTGCAAGAGAGTGATGTAAATTTATTACTGTTTCAGGACTGGCTATATATAAAAACTCATGCATAGATACACGCCCTGTTTAAACAAGCCCCCGCTATGACTGGGTTTGTCTGTCAATGACATTTATAAAAACTTTTGCATAAGCATAAAACAATCAGGTACAGGAAGGAGCTCGATTACCACTTTCGGATTTAACCATCTGATGGTTATAATTCGAGGTGTTTTGCTATGAAATTTAAAGTCGATTGTTTTTTGTCATCCATTCTATCACAAAAAATTTGGATTAAATGGATGAAAAAGAAATCCTTCTGCAAATACAATCGATTTAAAAGAGTATAGAAGTTACAGTTAAATCACTACTATTGATTCATTTCAAGCGTAAGTTTATTGCATATTTATATGAAAGGGACATCAAAAGTTGGTTATTCACAGGAAGTAATACACCAGGGAAGATTTTGAAGAGTTAAACATGCCTCTTCGTGGACGGTTTCTGAATAAACTGCCCTATGTCTCGATATAAATGTTACCTTAAAGTGAAAGATTAATGGCTTCGCAAAACCATCCATTGGCTACGGTTTAAGTTCAAATTCTTGGATTTATATATGAAGACTTACATGAAATTCCGCTCCTCAGAAAATTTTAATTCTCTTCCGTTTCGTCGACAAAGAATGCTTTTAAATAAATGGCTTGCTCAAGGAAATTGAGGCGGATCAAATGTGATCTAGCATATATCTTACCACAGTATCTCTACTATGTATGGCCTCACGTTGAATTTTTTTTCCATTAGGCATTATATTCGGCACTTTACAAACGGCAAGGTAATATAGGTGCGAATTATAAGATAGAATCCAAGAGTTAAAATAGCCACCTTGAGTGATAAGCACCAAAGCTTTTGCTATTTAAATATATATTAAAAACAAAGACTTTTCCAGATTTCAGTTGCAACAAAAATGTAAGTGTTAGCCACAAAAGCAAAAAAATTTAATTTTGGATATCAAATCTAAGATATTTAGACATGTTAATTTAGAATTTAAACGAAGGTACGACATCCGTCATTATCTACATAACGTTGAATTCCCATCTTCCTATTAATACTTTAATCGTTATTCTTCTCCAAATGAAAAAAATTTCATTTGAGATTTCAATGGAACTTCCTACATCCTAAATCAAGGATAAAACCATTGCATTTCTTTTCATCTACTTCTTAATTCAGCAAGACAAAGAAACCCAATCCATGATGCACGGCATGTTTAAGGTTCGAGAATGGAGATTAATAGACTCTATTAATTCGGTTAATATTCTTTTTGATAAAGAGTAGATAGTAAATTATAAAAACATCAAATTGAAGCTGTTTGATCAAACTGAAATGAAAGTATTGGATGGCAAAGATTTTACATGAACGCGTAACACAAAACTTATGCCCTCCTTACTTACCGTACGCTGGATCATTGCCAGTTTAGTGTCGTTAAAAAGAGAGTTCTCTCAGATGGAAGGAACAGACCGAGAAATGGAAAACATTAGATGAATGGGAGTAACGCTGCAATATACTTGCTATTCTGTGTGCGTACGAAGAGTTTATTCCCACGTGGCAATAAAAGCAAAAACAATTTTAATTAGTTCTCGTTTTTTGTCATTCGGTGTATTCGTTGCTATGCGAACTTTTTACTATTAAAACAGCACGTGCAAGTGTTGCGTGTTTTCGATAAAATTATAATTCATTTTGAAATATTGTTTAGTAGTGGTGTTTCATATAAAAGAAGTAATCCTAGGCTTTGTTACGGTGCCTTTATAAATTTTAGTGAATCGAGCTAAGGCTATCCAGATGGAAGTATAATTTGAGCTGTTGCTGGTGCTTGAACACTATGAGTAGGTGGTTGAACAGCGATGTTATCACATATCGAAGGGTTGAGTTCTGCCACTAAAGAAATGCCCGCATGCTTAGCATCAATTAACTGTGAGTTGGAACTTGGAATGAATCTCTTTCATGTGACAAGGTAGAATAATTATTGGTTCTCTGCATTTCCCGATTGTCCAGACACTTGGATTCGCTTATTAAGAAGTGGCGTCTTGTTTTAAGTTACAGTAGCTACAGCTGCTACATATTGAACCCCGTTGGCTGAGCCGCTGAGGCTCGGGTTCTGTGGGAGTCATGGTGCGATTTCTAGAACTTTGTTGCTACCCAATCCACCTAACTTGCTTCATGGTTATCTGGTTTATATGTATTAACATCTATCAGCTCTCTATTGTGCCTCGGCACTTTCTTGCACACCTAAACCTATATAAAAGACACTGATGTGGCCTTTCGCCAGTGTTAAAGACGTCTGCGAATAGTAATCGAGGTGGATCAGCTAGCAATATCATGTAACAGCGCATGCTCTAGATATCGTAGATATCGTCTTTCAAAAGAGCCCGAGCCTCAGTGGTTCAGCTAACGGAGTTCAATATGTACTATTTCCTGCATAAATATCATTGCATGTAGAACCCCAAAAATAAACGCTACTTATCAATGAGCAAATCGACGCCTAAAATCCAATAGTTAAAAGTTTGATCTTCATATCGAAGATGAAATTAAACTTCCGTTATTACCTGATGCACCTTGCTTGCTTTTTGGTTCTCTGGTAGATAGACATAAAGATCTCTCAGTTCTCTATTGGACCTCGAAAGATATTAACACATTTTTGCACATTTAGGCCTACAGCGAAAGAACTTCGCCCGAATAAATCGAGGTGGATCAACGAGCAACAATGCAGAGGATCTCATGACGGTTACAGTAGGTAATTAAAAAATTAAGCACCCATTGAACTGTTATGGCGTGTTTATCTAGTTCTACCTGAGTAATTATAGTGCGTTTAAAAAATGGCTAAATTTTTTAAGTCAACTTTGCATACTTTTATTGAAACGCTGCAGTTTTTCAACAAGCAAATCGCTCACCACTTGGATATGTTAAAGGGTTATCTCGCCGTTAATCGTTGACTTGTTCAATAACTTCTTGTAGCCATGTGTGCATCGTCATACATTTTTATTTTATTTAATAATTTAAACGAGGAATAGAGAAAATCACTGAAATGAAGAATATATCTTGTAATCAACATAAATGATTACACCCCGAATAAAAATATGTCATTTTATAATACACCGTTGGCAGCTGCTTTACCATTTATTATAGCCGTTCATATGGAAGTATAACCTATGTAAGTATATGTTCCAGGTTTTGTCGATCAGGAGTAGCGCATGCATGAACGTTAACAGTTTCCTTATGTTAGACATATTGCTTATTGTGTTTCATTATTATTAATTTTTTTCTGTGAAAATCGAAAGCATATTTACCTATTTTTAAGGTTCTCAAATCATTATTTATGCTTTTGTATGAAAATTATTATGTACTAACCCTAGGTTAAAACCAATGAAACAGTTATATTAACATAGATTTTTTACAACGGAACAAAGCTTTCCTGAATCAAGAGAAAGATGAAAATGCTGCATAGGTCTAAGCGATCTATTTCATTGAGCCCTTAAGGAATTTGCAAATGGTTTTACTTGGCAACTTCTAGCATCATACTCCCGATGGCGAAGAGGTTTATTGTATAACAACACTAAACTTGCTAAAGCAGCATCTTTGTTATAAGGAAATAATTAATATTGTATCATGAGCAAATTTCCAACTTGGAAAAACCATTAACTTACTACATGTCTCTACTCAGTACCCGCTCTATCAGTTAAAGTTTTCACTAATCAGCAGTTAATGCTGCATAATGATATTCATACTTGAAACACTTTCAGCATATTTGATATAGATGATTATTTTCACATAAACATTTTGAAGCTGACCTGATATATAGGCAAACTAATTTGGGAAATTATATTTAGGCAAATTCATAGGTTATGCGACAGGCTTAAAGCGCGATGCAAAATTCAGGTCATGCTAAACAAGATAAACAAGGTAATTTAAGTTTATTCAGGAAAAACTCGCTTGTTAAACATCCCCGAGTCTTATCCAATTTCAAATCTGTAAAGGATCTGCTTAAATCGAACTTGTATTTATTCAACTAACGTTTCAAAATAGGTGCTTGTCTAGCGTAAATCAAAACAATTCAAAAATTACATTTTCTGAAAATCTATATGC
This sequence comes from Lithobius microps, assembly GCA_034697525.1. Taxonomy (NCBI): domain Eukaryota; kingdom Metazoa; phylum Arthropoda; class Chilopoda; order Lithobiomorpha; family Lithobiidae; genus Lithobius; species Lithobius microps. Next base: position 3,733 of record JAQIVA010000012.1, on the reverse strand, counting down.
AGATACTATTGCACAAGGAATTTTGCTTTAAAATTAATAAATTTTTAATCTTCTATACATTCAATTTTATTTAAAGAACATCGTAATTACTATGTTTGACAAGTAGTTTTCGGAGGATGTGTCGTGGAGTGCTTTGTTTGATATTAATAAGAATATCATGAAAATCAATTTCGATGTTTTATTCATTTCTAAGTTATCATACATGGTATGATTTTGGAAGGTAGAGGTGAAGACACCGTCTTAGATCATTTATTATAAAGGTGCGGATGGGTTTATAATTGTATACAGAATTGTTCCGATTTGTTTGACCTCCACTTCGATGAAGGTAGAAGCACTCAATCAGGTAAAATGCCTACAAGCTAACTAGGTGCCTCAATTAGGAAGTGAGTCGGTTACCGATGTGACGCTATTATAACTCTTTCAGTCACTACTGTTAGAACGTTTTAACATTTACATGACATTTTCCTAACAAAAATTAATCATAATTGTCCTTTCTACAACTCAATATCGGCGGAAATTTGATGCGAACGTCAAAGTTTAAGGTTACAACTCTAGCAATTTATTCTTTCGTACGATTTCTTGAGCTTTAAATGCTTGAAATAATCGAGCCTAGCTCCATCCAAACTTTATAAATTGGAAGTTTCCACTGCTAAGGAATCCGATTCGAAATCAATTGTCGACGATGTAACGGCCGGATTACACAATAACATCATTCCCATTGACTGAAAGGCTGCAAAAATATGAAAATTGCATACATTGGATCATTTACTTGGAATCTATAAACGTTTTCATTTAATTAATACAATTCAACATGCCCGATTATAGCTAAATACAGTATAAAATCAAATCAATTATATAGGGATTCGCTTCAACAACTTAACTGATAATTTGAAGTAGAATATCACTTTATTTATTAAGGCAAACATAGTAATATTATTTTAAACGTATTCATGAGGTTGTTTCTTGCCAAATATTATCGCAAATTCTTCATTCTGAAAAGTGAATAGATTTATTTTGCAGAGAAAGCTTGCAGTGCTATTTGAGATTGTGCTCCCCACACCAATATAAAAATTAAAAAGATGGTATCCTTTGTATTTTTTCAATAAAGGAGAATACATTTTACCCAAACAATACAAAAATATTTTGTTAACAAATTAAGCTTTTAAAGTATTAAACAAAACTAAATTGATTTGCAAGAATATAAGGAACCTTTGTTTTTCTCATCGAAAAATTATTTAAATAGATATAAATGTATTGTTGTTTAAGCTCATTGTTGCCTGAGCATTTCCGAGGAGATTGTTGAATGTTACGGGTTGACGAGTTTTCATCTGGTACTGATTGATTAAATTCGTCACCGAGGAATTTTACAAATATCATAAGGAAAGAGCGGTGGCGTAGTCTCCTCCACGAATGCTGCAAACCAAACCGACAGATAGCACAAATCCATCTCAGAACCCATCGAGAAGGCAGTTTCGATGAAAATCTGATTATTCGTCATGCTACAAATCTCCTCCACGAAGCATGCCAGGCCAAAATCGCCGACATCGATGTGACCATGCTTAATAAGAATCTTCACACTCATGTGAATGGTATCCTTCACAAAGCCACATTGAGCTTGCCGAAGTTTGAATGGAGTCTTTTGTGAGGAGGATAGATACACTGCCATGGTTTGGACGTTTCGCGAAACCATCAATGTTGCAGTTCGTAAGATGGTTAATGCGTTACTCCCGAGAGAAAGACGAGTGTTTGAGGTGTGTTGGCCTCCATATCGGTCCTTCTGGAATATTCCATTCAAGTTTTTATTGAAGGAATGTTGAGGAAATTGATGATGTTAAGAACGGACATGAAATGATATATTGTAGGAGCTCCTTCCACAGAAAATCAGACTATTTCTCATGGCACTCTCCTCACCCGCAAAGCTCGCCATCCCGAAATCGTCGAGATTGATGTGCCCCTGTTAAGTTGGAGGGTGATCGCTTAATTTCACGTCCACGTGGATGGTACCGATGTTGAGGCTATATGAAAGGGCATCATCCATTTCAGCCACATATCAAGGGGTGCTGTTGTTTATTTAGGATGACTTTTGAGGTTTTCTTGATCGAAAAGTCCCATCGCCTGATGCCTCAACTACTTGCCACAGCAAATATGTGTGGCTGTGATTCGCTAAACTCTTGTTAATGTACACATGCTTGGTTTTATACACATCGAAGGGGAACTGAGTAACCTTCTTCTCACTCCTTTTCTCTGTGGCTAAAATTTGCCTTGGCCTTTCCTATATCCGTAACAAGGGTATCATTCACATGGATATGAAATTAAGTAACATTCTGCTTACTCCACAATTCCACATGAAACTCGCCGAATTTGGGACGGCGACCTATGTGGAGGGGGCTGGAAGCTAAACAGTTAATTATGCAGCTTCGGAGGTGGCAGTGATGCCCTCAGGACAAAGGTGGAGGTTTGGAGTCTGGTGACTTCCTAGAGGCCCTTATGGGAGGATTCCAAGAACAGCGGAGGCCAGTAGCAATGTGGAGAAATGATTATATGACGCGCATGGCGGATGTGAGATATCTTGGTCTTTATACTCAAAAAGTCAAAAAGGAGACATGCTTAATGCCAAATTAGGAAGGATTCGGCTGCGAAATTACCCTTTTGAAACACGACAAATCGACTTGAGTTGTGTATGGACCTAAATGGATGAAAAATTAGTTTATGTATGTTGGTGGCCTCGTGAACAAAAATCAATTAAAACTGTTAACTACATGCTTTGACGTGTTGTTAATACTATGGAGTGTTCTTCTCTAGGCATCACCAGGATACTTTGAACTCATTTTTGATATGACAGAGCACAGTTTTTTCGTAACAGATAGTTCCAGGAAAGTCCTATTTAAGACGGATCAACCACGCCATATTAGATGAAACCCAATATTTAAGGGGCATAGGAGACGTGTGTACCAGAAGCTTTTTGGAGAATGTGTGTTGAAACTGGGTGGGGTCAATGCGTACGGAATTGGTGAATTAAGGAGATAGACAAAGACAATATCGTGCTATAGCACTAACTGCCAGACTGTGTAACAGGGCTCTCAGGTCACTTAGAGGTAGAACAATGGTGTTTCACGATGCGTGGTGATGGTTGCAAACATGAGAGGGGAAAGGCTGCTCCTATCTACTAATTCATTTTAAGTAGGTGCGAAGGTTTCAAGTGATTCGAGAAATCGGAAATTTTTTACTGGCTAGAATAGACCACTGAAGGTAACGAGGAGCTCAACTTGCTGCATCGGCAATTGAGAAAAGTTCAAACCGTGCAACTGTTCGCCTTCTCTTTCAAGTGATTGGAAAATTTTCTACATTTGTGATGTTAGTCTCATAAATTGTGAAAATAATCTCCGATCCCGAGTTGACATCTCCTCATCTCTCCATACTCTCCAAGTTGTTTCACTTTTTCTGAATGGACCTACAACTGGCCGGTCACCTGTAATTTGAGACCAAAAACCCATTGAAATACCTATTGATTTACTCGACTGATATCTTCTTAAAACGTAGGCGTCCAGTGTAAGTAATTGATTTTTTCCAGCTGAATAAACTCCCAATCATTTGGTCAGCTCAGTTAAAATAAAGATTATTCCTGCTGTTATTTTTTGAGCGATGATAATTACTTTAAGATAATTTATGCAAGACACGTCTAGCAGCATGTAAAGTTTAAGGCATATTGGAGCAGGACCAGTGAGCTCTTTTA
>JAQIVA010000011.1:0-26837 GCA_034697525.1 Lithobius microps | reverse complement strand
CATCTGGGGGGGGGTGTATTTAAACAATCGCTGAAAACATTCCAAGCTGTTAAAGGTAGGCGCTATGACCACGGCGTCTGAAGAGTGCGTGGTCAAAGGTAAGCTTGATGATGGGCTGGCATCGAGGTGCCCTGTTTGTAATGCGCGTGTCTTGGTTGTCCGTTGTGCCCTGAGAAATTATCAACTCGGAAGGGCATAGTGAACCATTGCTCCATGAAGCACGAGTGCAGTAATGTAATGGGGAGGCATATGATTGAAGTCAATGCAGAGTCGTTAGCTGCGCTTGACTGTGGTATGGAGGCTAGTCCCGGTATTGAGTCTCACTGAGTGCCTCGGGTTCGATAAGGTTTCTTCCAGCTTCGTTTACGTATCATCCCTTCAGTATACTTCACCTGGCCTCACCCCTCAGATCTCTACCAGTGGAGTAAAGGTCCCCAAGGATGAAGATAATCTTTCTCAGAAGCCCGGGTAGAGGGGCTTTAAGTGCCACCTGTGGAGTGGATGCGTCCCTTGAGTTCATGGTTGTTTCCAGTAGTAGATGGCCTTGTCTGCATCTGCAGTATCCCATAGAAAGGTCGCGAATAATTTATGGTTACGGCTTGGAAATGAGATGAGTATCCTCCTGTGTTTTTGCATCTGGCCAACAAAACCTAGACACAGTGGGTCGATGAACTGAATCTCCTGCTGTGTAAGGTTGCTCCAACTTGAAGATGTGCCGTTAAATTCATTTTGTGAATTGGGTTTTCTTCCTTGGTCGTCTATAAACCACGCATCATAAATCTTGAAGTTTGCAGAGGGATCTTTGGCAAACCGCCGAAGAAATGAAGAAAAAGGACGGGGATAAATGTATCGTGGAAAAAGAACCAGCCTCTAACCTAAAAGGTTCTTGAGGGCCTGCATTCTCCCGACTAAAAACAGAAGGTAATAGTCTCGACTATAATTCTGAAATGGACAATAGGAACTACCTCCGATGAGAAACGGTTTTCGTAGTGCATCACTAAAACTTCGACCGAGGTCGGTGTGAGGAATAAATCATCGCGAATCTGAGGTCAAGCACACTGAACACCGAATTCATCGGTCACCTCGTGGGTCGTGCTAGGAAAGGGAAAGGGTGGTTTGTAGGTAAAAAATGGAAGATTTAAAAGACCTTTAATAGAGAAGGAAATTAAACTATTGTCATCAATCCGTTTTACTCATATGACCGTTGTTAGCTGCATCTGTTACTGGAGCGAGCAGATTTTGCACTTTCCTCGAAAACTGCTTTTGTTCGGTTAACTGCCACGGCGATCACTCTTTCTTCGACTACAGCTCCCAGCCGTAGCTAATAGTCCACCAGGTTAGCTAAGATCTGGGAGTTCGGTGGAGGCCGAAATAGGGAAACTGATGCAGTCGTGGAAATTGGTTGCTGAAAAGCATTTTGACTTGTCTCTGAGGTGTGCATGAGGCGGCAAGGCACCGAATCCAGCTACCAGGATATGTCCTATTATTGGCGGCTACTCTCGTTATCATTCAGGTCTTAACTACAGCAGGCAGCGATTTCCCGTAGGCATTTGATTTCCACATAAGCCCCTCCAGCGATTTGTTCTGTAGGCTTTCATGGAACTCTGGTGCTGTGCGAGCGCAATAAGATTGTCTTTTATCTTGCTAACTTCTAGCCACCGCCATCTTGCAGTCCCATGCCATTGAGCGCGCAGTGTTAATCGCCTTATTTTGGTGGCCGGGGCAAATCATAAGCTGTTATTTATCAACGACAAAGCGGACAGACCATGTGTGTAAATATGTGGACCATTTTCCATCGTAGAAAAGACTTTGGTGGAAACCCTTGTGTTTTAAGTAGGATAAACAGGACTAGACTTATGATGAGATATTTATTTAAAGGGAATCAGCCTACATGTGAGGTCTTGAGAAGTGCTGTTTTAATTTGCAAAGGAAATCGATAGAATAACTACCACCGAACGTGGAATTGGTGAACCAATCATGGGGAAGTGATCTAAATATCTGTTACATGCGGTGTTGGTCAACTCCTAATGAGTTTAAGAGCCCCAGAGTTTACTAGCGTATTAATTTCTTACAAATTTTAATGGTAATTCCTATCTGAATTTTACCATAGTTTTCATTTGTGAAGCTATGAAACGGGTATGTTCATAGAAGGAAAGTTGGAGCTACTGCCTTTTCGCCGATTTCAGTCATCTTCTTAGTTGATTATTGATGCTAATCATGTTTGAAATTGTGATTTTGTGGTTTGCATGAGATTTGGTATTAGTTGAAATCAAACTACGTGATTTTAACTTTCATTTAACTTATGAATCGATGCAATCAACACCTGTGGGAGATTATTAGTATTTAAACAGATTGTATGACAGCTTGTTTTTCATAAAAAAACGTATCTCCGAATTATTATTTATGAAAAATATGCGAACGCAGAATTCGAAAATGCGGTCAAGGTTTCGAAATTCCTAACAAAAATCGAGATTCTATTTCATTTCAAGTTAGTTCATACATTTCGATAAGCTCATTACTCAGGGAGTCGTGAATTTTCACGATTACTTTGATAATAACATTAGTAATAAAGTACACCTTGGTGACTAATTTGTAAAAATGAACAATACCATATTTTAACGATTTCTTTTTAAAATAAATTCAATCCTATTCAAATGAATACAGCCTCCGTTACAATGTCATTTTTTGAAACCAAGTCCAATTTACTCGCAACTACTTCTCGCGATTTCATCAGTTGACCAACTCACAAGTTGCAAATTGATCAGTTTCAACAATGGAGCTACAAGGATATCAGTAAATCTGTTATTATTAAGTGAGAAAGAAGGTTAGAAATTTCAATGGAAATTATTTCACAATAATATTTTATCTGTTTGAACAGATAATTCTCTGTGTATATATACCGTGAGTTTCGCACCCTAACGGCAGCCTAATAAATAGCATTTCACCGACCAGTTTTCGTTTCACTAACGATGCAGCTACACGACGCAGCCAAGTCAGCGTTGGTTGCCTTATTACCCATACTCCCTCTCGCGCCGCACGAAGCGGTACAAGCCGTCGCCTCTACCATCGACGCCGCCGCCGCCGCCGCCGCCAACACGATCACTGATTGCGGTGGCAGTGGTGAAAGCTACATATCCGAAACGCCCTCAGTGCGTCTAGTCTGCGTCATCACCGCGACTCCCCGAGTCGTTGTGCTGCCATTTATACCCCGTTCGATTTCGACTGGGAATGGAAATCAATCGAGTGAAATCTAGAACAGCTCTGTAAATATCAGAGCCCTTTGGGTTTCAGGATTTACTCTCACTATGAAGGGAAGCTAGACTCCTGCTTCGCATGGATGACCCAGATTAACTTCTGTGCTGGGGGTGATAAGGGGTGATAATTATCGCGGCCAGTAATCAGATTGAGTGTCTTAGCATGGTCTTATCAGTGAAGGAATTGATTCGCAAATGGTTTGCAGTGACTTCATCCATTGGCCTCTGTTCCAAGCTAACTATTCGTTTGTGCGTTCTGGCTGGTTCCGATAGCTTCAAGACACAGCCAGATCGGCCCTGGTGGCCATGATGCCCGTGCTTCCCCATGCCCCAGGAACGGCACTCCAAAACTCCTCAGAGGACGCGGCCTGCATCGCGGCGCACACGCCGCATCAGCTGCAGCACAAGGACTCTCTGAGTCGCATCTGCACCGACGCGACGTCCCAACCGCAAGAATTGGAGGTTTGTATTTGTCCCGTACCACGAGCACAGTCATAAAACCCTCTCAGCCACTTAAAAATATACGGTTTAATGCAATAGCCGCATCAGTAATAGGGAAAGGTGGTTAGTAACTATCAGGTAAACCCACAAGCTCGGTTCTAATTGAGCGAAATTTAAACAGTATTTAACAGTGTCTAATATCTGCTATTTTTATGGCTAGATGCGTTTACACCGGTCAATTTGTCTTTCACAGAACAATAAATTAAGGTTTGCCTTATTAAAATTCTACTAACAGAAGTGCCCAAGAATCCTTTGAAGCACACAATATGTTTATAAGTTCAGGAAAGGAACCTCAAGGGCCGCCGAAGAGGCTGGAAATATTCACTCTCAGTTTATGGAGAGGAATGTGTGAATGAGGAAAGAACTTGCAGAAGATGGTTTGTGAAATTCCGAAGTGGAGATTTCAGGTAAAGAACTGGGTACCATAAACGAAAATGCCTGTCTTCTTGAAACAGTCCAAATGCTGGAGTATCACTAATGATAAACAAATAACCAGGACACTGGATTATTCCCCTCTTAATGGTCATTTCGTTAAGAGCACTTAATTAATTTGTGATTGATTGGCAAAGTGATAGTGCTCCATAATTTATTAGGATTTTAAGCAGTAAATGAAATGACATGGAGACAAATCATTCGGAGATCATATTTGATTTCACTCATATGAAATTAAAATTAACGACATTTCTCGTGTTTTGTACTTAAATGCGGAGGTTTGATTTCACCAGAACTCATGCAATTGATTTTGTGTGATTATATGTATGCATATCATTTTTTGAAAAGCTATTTTAAAATAAAACTATTTGCATATTAGCAAAAAGTTTGGGGATAAAACTAAAATTACTTATGATATGATTTGGAATAAATAAAATGTATTATTAATTTAAACTATCGCATATCTTACATCTGGTTGCTTTTAAGTACAAGCTGATCTGGAATTGGTATAATAAGGAGTAGTAGAGATTGGTAAAAAATGACTGTTGATGTCGGAAACTCGTGTGAGTTTATGGACATATAAATGTAGTATTGTAAAATGAGTGGATTCATTTGAATCCTCATTGCCACCTTTTTCACTCAGCCTGGAGTCAAACTGATGCCCGACGGTCAAATGGCTTTTCGTTCATCCATGCGCGCGCGTCGAAGCGGTCGTCGCCACGGCCACCATCACCATGACGACGAGCGTCGAGGTGGCGACTTGAGCGGCGGTGGTGGCGATGGCGTTGGAGTTGACAGTGAGGTCGTCGACGGCATGATGGACGTCCAGCTCCCCATCATCGGTCGTGTCCTGGTCCCAGTTAATCCCAGTCGAGGCGGATCCCCGCAACCGCGGATTTCGGAGAGCGACTCAGACGAGTCGGACGACATTGAGTTCGTGAATCTGGGGTTCTATCGTAGGAGGCAGAGTAGGGTGCCGTTCTCGCGAATGAGAACGGGATTTGAAAACGCGCCACCGCCTGATCCGAGGTTCATGCACCTCTGATCTTTTCTTAGTCTTGCCTCGGCCTATTACGTTGCAGTTTCCATAGAACTCAAAATAGAGGTGAGATTCAGGGAAACGGACCCGCTAAGTGGAGAATGATGACATCTTAAGATCGTTAAATGCCTGTCTGACGAAATGCACCACTCATGGGAAAATGATTTCCATGAAGATGGAAGGATTCAACCGATTGATAAAAGCTAAAAAGGGTTTGAGGCATCCAACAAAATTATCTTCTAATTTCTTTTTAGAGACGAGCTGATTTCCACTGCAGAAGAATCCAAACTGGCCGAACTATCGCGAAAATTCCTATTTGTTGGAAAGGACTATGAAAATTGGCTCTTCAGAGACGCTAATGAAATGCAGCATCCTGAAGAGGGCAAGTTTAATCAACTTGAGTTTTCAATTTGGTTTTAAAGGTCTGAAAAGGGGAAAAAACATTAAATGTGCTTGTGCTTCTCTAGACATAATTACTGTGAGTTATACGGAAATACTTATTGATTGTCGGAAAATCGGGCCAGAAATTGATCTGGGTGTCTGCCTATTTCGATGGACGGGGTGAAAAGAGAATTATATCGATTGTACAGTTTTGGTTGAAACGAAAACCTTTTCCAATTCATTTGATTTTCATCCGTACTTTAGAGGGGTGGTTTCATCGCCTGGTCGTCGATATCCTCCCATTTGTATCAATCATCTCTCTACCACAAGATCATCCATTCAGCACACAAGGCGATTTGAAATAGAGCACAGGCACATTTGACCAAACCCAAATATAGCAGCGTGTAGAGCACCGAGCTAACGTCCGCCTCGGTGTGTACTCATTGGAGCTCGCAGAATGTTCTGCCTTCTCCATATATGTATATTCTAGGAGAGGGGCGTTGTGCTCAGCCAGCTTTAACGATGTGCTTGTTGGTTGGTCGACAGCGAGTAGGATTCGTTCTAGTGAATGCAGGACCACTACGGTAGATACGTCCATTTCACTGTAATTAATTTGAAGCGCACTGCGAAAGTATTAATAATAATTCTCATCATTGTTCTCCATTAGATACTAGGAAATGTATCAAACTGTTGGTGCCAATATTCTGATTGTTGATAGCCCTTAATTTACCATTAAAGTTTTTGTTCCTGAAAATTCCCCACCAATTTCTAGGCAATGAATTCATGTGAACCTCACAATTTTTATCTTTGTGCTGTCGATGACTTTTCACTGATTCAGCCTCTAATGGATGAATCTGATTCAATTTGTGTTTTATTAAGAACCTAAACACACGAGATCTTCATAATGAATTAAAATTTGCAATGCGGAAATAAGTCATTTTAATGATTTATCGCCAAATGGGCCGGTTTCATGCTTTTAAAGAGCGGGCGAAAACAACGCAACAAAACTAATCACTAGTGAACTTCGCGAGCTCAGTAAATCGCGTGAAGTCAGACGGTCTGATTGACTGATTTTTATCCTGCCTATCCGTCTAGACCAAATCGATCGGAATGAGGTCCCTCGGATGCCTTGGCATGATGTCGGTTGTGTGGTCGCGGGTTCAGTGGCTTCAGACTTTGCTCGTCACTTCATCCAACGATGGAATGCCACAAGAGTAAGTCTACCGATTCCATTGTTCCGAAATTTTCTGATCAAATACTGCGTCGGCATGGTTGATTCATTGTATCAGGTCATCGCATAAATCTTGTCCAAATTTTTGCTTCTTAAAATCGAACGAACTTTAAAGAGCATTTTATTATTTCTAATGAAGCTGATTAATTTTCTAATGTTGATGCATTTAAACTGATCAAATTTTGTTTTGTGGAACAATTAATTTAAAAATTGTTTGATAAAAACCTTGTTAACACGGAAGTACCAAAGAATCATTTGAGTCACGTAATGTTTTATGAATTCAAAAGGAAACCATGCAGCCAGCGGAGGGCTAGAAAAATTCACTCTCTGTCTATGGAGATGCATGTATGAAAGGAAGAAGTTGCTCTAGAGAAAAAAACCCGCTCTTGCTCCTTCTTTAGGCTGCCATTTGTTTCATTGAAAAGTTCCTTCACTTGGGAAATGGGTGTCTAATCGTGAATTTCTCTGAGAGAATCCCAAATCTCGAGTTGACGGCGTTTGTTCTTCTCTCCATTATCGCCAGCTTGTTTCTCCTTTTTTGGCGAATGGACTTGTGACTGGCGACTAGCGAAAAGTGGATGTTTTAAAAAATTTTAAACCTTTGTAGACAGTGGTAGCAGAGAGTCCATCTCGTTGGAGTTAGTCATCAGACTAAATTATAAGCCAATTTTCTCTATACCAGAAGAGGGTCCATTGTCCACAGGGCCGATAGGATGAACTATTCTCAAGGCATTCATGGATATGGCCGGTCGAGTTCAACTGGCATGATCCGTCTGCTTACTGGATGGTCGATGGAGGTAGAAATCATAGGGGTCGGACACCAGAGGTTGTTCACGAACTTATCTCAAACAAACTTACCGAGGATGAGGGATCGAACTCACACCGCACTCTTCGCATCTGTCAAAAGTTCACCTGTTTTGAGTTCCTTCTAGCTAAAGCTAGGATTTCCTACCTGCTACTGTAGTTGCGGAAAGTGGAGCGGCAGCAGTCGCACAACATGCTGTCGATCCCGCCGATGCTGCTGCCGTCGCCGCCAACGGAGATGTGGGCGAAGTTGGGCGTGGCGGGTGTGAGCGGAGGGCGGCGGGCGCACGCATTGCAGATGCAGGCGCTGCGCTCCGCCTCGCGCTGGTCCCTCGTGGTGACGCACGGCGGCGGCACCGGCGGCGACAACGACTTCGCCGAGGAGCCCAACAACCTCAACGTCACGCCTCAGTTCACCGAGCGCTCCATCCACAATGCCTACATCGAGGCCATCCGCACCTCCGAGCACTACGTCTACATCGAGAACCAGTTCTTCGTCAGCTGGCTCAACGAGAACACCATGTATGCGGACACCCAGACCGACGCGCGGAATGAGGCGGCGTCACCGACGGGACTTGAGTCCGAACTGCAGCCTTCTCTGGTGAAAAACACCATCACGCAGGCCCTTTATGACCGTATCCTGAGGGCCCATCGGTATGCAGCATCGTCTGCTCATTCCTCTAATACTTGAGCAATAGCTGGTGTAGATAGGGCTGTCAAACTAGTCGAGATGGATTTACTGTCGTAGCGCCAGTTCATCATCTATTCAGGCAACAAAATCAGAGGTAGGTGGCAGAATAGCGTTGGGTCAGGGAATCAGGAGCGATTAGTGAAGATAGTAGGCCAAGCACTCAGTATCCAAAAAGTAAATTTTATTATTTATCACATCATGTTTCGACCGAGGAAATAGGAGGACATTCTACTGGATATCGAAATTGAAATATACCGCTGTTCGGGAAAATGTGACATTCTTATCAGGAATACTAAAATGTCGCTGATAACTACAAACGTTTTTGAGTTTAAAGGGGATCAATAGGCAATGAAATTACACATTTCTCGCCAGAGTTTTGCTGAAAATAACCGCAGCCTTTAGGGCCCATTATAACTTCAATCTGACGCAATCCAGAATGAGGCTGGAGCAGGCTGATTTGAACTTTACATTGGAGAAGGCGAAAATTGTGAGATACTTCACGATTAAGTTGAATTTAAGTGCTTATTTTAATTACTTAAGGTTGCACAACTTGAAATCTGACTAGTGCACATGAAATTATATATAAAATAGGATATTAGTTAAAATATCCGTTTCCCATCACTGCTCCCTCCAATTTTGATAAAATGTCGCATTTGCGTTTCGAAATGCAGTATTTGAACAGTCTAAAGAATCTGAACGCTATCTCGCAAACTGATCACTGCTCCATCACGTTTTTATGGTTCTGCTAAATAACTCCACCTTGCCCTTCAATTTAAGATAAAAACTAGAAGTTAATGCTCTCGGATTACTAAGATGTAGCTAGTCAATAGCTCGACGTCATTTATTGAATGCGCTTCCTAAATTCGTACTGATCATATTTGCATTGCTTAACTTTAAGTTGCGGAATTGATGGAATCGGAAGCCGAGTTATGAGTTCGCGGGATGGTCTAGTGCCAAAATAATGTCGATTACAATTTTTGGGAACCCTTGCGATTATCACCAACTTAAAAAGATGCAGGCAAGGAGCAATAGAAGAGAATCTGGAGGACCAAACAAGTGGCATTCATGGGCCGTTCGCTAATGATTTTCGGGAGCAGTCTTTGAACAGGAGGATAAGTCTGAAGTATATGTAAGCCTAACAACCAAAGGTACACTTTCACTTGTACGAAGCTGATTCAGCTCTACAAGACGATCGGAGGTAATCGAAAGGGGGTGGCAAAGTACAACAAAGTCTGAGTCAAGCCAAAGTGCCAAATATTCTGTGAAAGTCCAGCAAGTCATTTGAAATGCGCTTATTTCTAACCAGGTGTTTAGGAATCGTTTATAAACACCGTTCGGTGTCAGACGCTGCATGCTCCAGAATCCTACCGAAAAGTTGTGGGAAATGATAGTTTGTTCGTTTTATTCAAAAATGGGTTAAACTTAAAATCGGTTTTAGCCTATTTCAAAGTGGATGGATTCTTGAACACCAACTAACACAAATAAATTTTTCATTGTGCACAAAGGTTTCCCTTTACATTCCATTAATTACAAATTATTAAAACCTCGGCGAGCTTTTCAGAGGAAGAAAATTAGAATGAGCCTTAAGTTCTAAGCCACGAAAACTCAAGACGATATATAACACGTACGCAACTGTTCACTGCCAATTCGAAAACTCATTGAAGAACTTAAACAACGATAGAGATGTGTGTAATAATTATTAGAAAAAAACAAACTTTACAGTGTTTTATATGCATCATACTTCAGAAATAACAATTGATATTATAATTTTATTTTAATATCAATTTGGTGCCTCGTTTAAAAGTTACTGTGTAGTATAATATCTAGAAAGAAAAATACTGCCTCAGCTCAGAATGTGTTGGTCTACCATTAGTTAATGCGCTGTAGAACATAGCACACATATTTTTCTTCAACAGTAGCAACCGTTAAATCAAACCACTTTTTCTCTTAGGGAGAAGAAGCCCTTCCGAGTGTACATAATCCTGCCCCTGCTGCCCGGCTTCGAGGGTGACGCTGGTTCCAGAGACAAGGGCACCTCCATTCACTATGAACTGCTCTTCATCCTCAAGAGCCTCTTTTATGGATCCACCGCGCTGATCCCCCGACTCCGTTGCATCATTGCACGGCCTGAGGACTACATCTCCGTCTGCGGTCTGCGCAAATACGAAGCTTGGCCTGACAAGCGATTGGTAGATAAACATTTTACTCGATTAGTTTAGGTAGAGCTACTGTTTCAAAAATAGGATTTGGTGGCCACAATCCGACTTCTTGGATTTATTTAATAAGTAGAGATTAATATGTCTTTTTATTTCTCCAGCAATTGATTGATCGGCATTCCATTTCAGACCACGGAGTTCATCTATGTCCACTCAAAGTTGATGATTGTGGATGATCGAAAGCTCATCATTGGCTCGGCAAATATCAACGATCGGAGTATGCTGGGTTATCGTGATAGTGAATTGGCACTTGTTGCTGAAGACACTCCCGAGGTAAGAGCCATTTCTTCTTTATTTTTTAAATCAAGTTCAATAAGCATGGATTTATCATACACTTTCTGGATAAAGGTTCCCGTGGTACACGACGGCGTGGACTGCTAAAATGTCAAAATTAAACAACACACTATAGCTATGGACTGCGGTCCGATAGTATTTATCGAAACCGAGGCCACATTTGATCGTTTTTTAGACGGAAAAGTCCCTTTACTTGACATTGCGGTATGCTAACTATAGGCCGACTGATAACGATTTGAACTGTAGTTCGGTTTAGTTCAAATAGCGGTAGTCTAGAGGTCCTGTCCGCGATCAATGCGATATGATTGCACTTAACTCTTATCCAGACGCTGCTTCAACTGGAACATATCTAACCTGTCAAGTTGATGTATGTTGATCCAGCGTGATCAATCTGTCTACTTACTGATCAACGGGGAGCTGAAATCACTGGCTGTTATGCCTGGTATCTTCGTGAGATGCCCACCCATTTCAGTCCTATTCGTGCCACGCAAAACTCGTGAGAACGTATCTAAAGCCTTTTATTAACCATCGGCAAATAATGCGCATTTTGCCACTAGATTGGGACGCTGAAAGAAGCAACTTTCGCGGGCCAAAAGGTCTTTGTTGGCGAGGTGGCACGACAGTTCCGAAAGTCCCTGATGGCGGAACATCTGGGCGTCCTGACGAGGGAGGAGCGGGAAAAGGCCGGCTGGAGTCGTGGTGTCCTTGATGACCCCGTCTCTGGCGAGTTCTACCAAAACATCTGGTGCCGCATCGCTGACAGTAACATGAAAATCTTCGACGAGGTCAGCTTAACAAGTTGGGGAATTGTGGAATACACATGCTACCTATATTTTAGAAGTAGCATTTGCCATATACGGCATACTAAATGACCGAAGTAATGACTATTTACGAGAACTATTTCACAGGAATAGTCTTGCACATTTTTTTAGTTTTTCGTGTTTTCCAAAAATTCACCCTAATTTATAACGAGATATCAAACCATGGGTAATGTAAACTTGAAAATAGAGCCATATGAAATACTTATTTCATGTTGTACCACTGGCACAAATTAGCGAGAGGATAAATGAGTGATCACTCATTTCTGTCCTGTAGGTACAATTTATCACATGCGAAAATTGCATACTATTGGCACAAATTTGCTCAACTGCCCACTAAAGTTACGTTTCAATTGCACTCCTGCACGAATGCAACAGGGCAGCTGAGGCTGAGCTTGCAATTGCTCAGTGGCAAATACAGTTTCCAAGCAGCAGGAAACGCTTTTAACGTCTCTATAGTACTGTCACAAGTATCGTTGCTTAGAAAAAGGTTGAATGCAAACTTGCTTATCAGTAATATGCATCATGCAATGAAATACATGGATGTGAGACTAACGAACATTTGGTATCTCAATTAATTAGTGGTAGATCAATTTAACCTACTGGCAACTTTCGGAAATTGCTGAATTGGCGGGCCGTCTGAGTGACGGTGAGCAACACAAACGACAAGAGGCATAATTTTAAAATATCGCATTGTATAATGGTGTCGACCACGAAAATTCATACAGAAAGGGAAAGGTGTGAAATGGAGTACTACGAATAATAAAATCCATCAAAGGACTTTAACAATTCCCTGCCAATTGTAACGGTTTATCAGAAAGAACAATTTATTATTTCTTGTATTTATTACATTCATAATGATTTTTCACAAGCGAAATATATTTTGTGTATGGCATACCCACCACTGCATGACCCATCCACTGTTTCTGAATGTCAACACCCTTTTGACGTAATCTTTCCCAATTCGTATTCACTTTGATGAGTTTGCTCCCACTCATTTGCTCTTATCTATTACCTTTAATGTCTCTTGTTATGTAGCCTTTTAGTGCCTTGGCGTTTAATTTCGCGTTTGGCAGCATCCGTAATTTCAGTTAATTGAAGAGTCAACTCTTTAGTATACAGAATCGATAAGTCATTCCTGGTATTTCCCTCTAGGTCTTTAGTTGTGTTCCCTCGAACACCATGGAGTCCTTCGCCAAGGTAGACGCCATTCGCAGCGTGGAGCCACTATACAAACGCGACCCGAAGACGGCCAATGAGATGGTGGCCAAGATCCAAGGTCACCTCGTGACCTTCCCCGACAAGTTTCTCTGCCAGGAGGACCTCACACCGCCACCGATCTCCAAAGAGAATATTGTGTTCCCCGTGGTGTGGACGTAGCCGCAGTTCATCGATCCTGCGTCTCCCGATGTTTCTCCCTCCTTCATCCAATCTTGCCAAATCACCCCTTGCTCAATACGCTGCTTTGCGGCGTGTATTTTCTACAAACCCCTTCGTGATTACTACGCCTTGATTTGCTACCACTTGCATCGAAAGATTATTCAAATTACTCTTTCTATCAGATTGCGCTAATTTTGCAGCAAAGATGAAAATAAAGATGACTATGATGACATTTCCAGAGCAATATGTGTGTGTTTTTCATTATGGGGAGGGGACTTTAAATGATCTTGGGAAAAAATCGTATATAATTTACTGAGAAAGACTTTATTTAGCTTTGAATATATCCTGAGTGAGGGGCCCCAAGTTCTCTTATCTACCATTGAGCTTTTTTGCTGGGTCTATTCGATTCAACATTCCGTGAATCATTATCGATGTGATCTGAGAAGAATTCCCAGACCCTTGTAGAGGAATCAATTTGCTCTTGGTGGATCTATCTTCCATTCAGTTGCGTTTCCTCGCCACCACTAGAGGATCCTATCATCATAAGAGTTGCAGTGTGGGGGTTTATAATCCATATGTCGTCGACATCAACCTTTTAGGAAAGCTTGGTACGGTGAGGTCATTAGGAATAAATCTCACAGAAAAATACTTTGGTTTTATTAATGCAAATTACGATTCCTCTAAAAGTTTTCAAGCTTATTTCCATTCATATGGATTATGATGACAGGGAGAATCGAGGATGATTTGAGCCCATCTGTTCTACGATGGAAGTGAAGAACCAGACATCAAAATAGGGATGAGATTCTGGTCGTTACTTAATGAAAAGCCACACTGAACACTGTGAAAACTATCAGGTACGAAGTGGAGGATTTCCATGGAGACTACGAGGTGGCTACAATTAGGAGAAGACAATCTGACTGCGCTCACACTGCAGCAGATTTTCTCGAAAAGTTCAGATTCAGATGCCTACGTCTAAATGCTGACCACTACATTGAAGCCCGGAATAACTGTGGTAGCCAATAATAGGTAGCCATATGTATGGCGGCAGTCAAAAATACTTTTCAGCAGCACATTTTTACAACGACTTGACCAGTTCCCCAATGTTTGGATTCCACCGAACTCCCCGCAGATCTCAGCCGACAGATGAACTATTACGCCGTGTGAATGGACACTGTCGTCGAGAAAGACACTAATCGCTGCCAGTGATGCAAAAGTCACCCAGTTAGTCGTCCACAAAACTACCAGAATTAGAGACCCTTCTCCTCAGGAAAATCACAACATCACCTTGCTCCATCTTGATGCTCTAATTGACGCTGCCAATGTTGGCGGTGTTTTGAGGAATACTGTGACGAAAATAGTCGACTTCGTTATTTAGGGAGTGAATTTATAATCAGTAAAATTTTATTTTTACCAATTTATTTTCATTTTCTCATGAAGCTGAAAATTCATCGCGAACACCTTGCCAATATGCAGGGATAGGAATCCTGGCTACTTATTAGACTCCAATGTTTTACCAATAAATTAATCTCATAAAATGATGAATAACAGGAAATATGTGGAAAGGGTGGCATCTAAATCATCACATGCTAATCGTTCACAGAAGGGAAAGTAGATCTCCAATCGGAAGGCGGTGATGCTCATAAAAAATTTTTAATCATCAATTTAATAAAATTGCTTTGTTGCCTTCGTAGATTCGTAAATAAGCGCCGTCGATATGTCAGTAGTATTAAGGAAACTATTCGACTATATAAAATTAGGGTTTAGTACAAGACAAATTACGGTGATATTTGTCTCCAAAAATAAATGCAAAAAATCCTAACGTCATTTTTGGTAAGCTGTTACTATTTACTACAATTTAATATAAATCTGCTTCTTGAAACCGCTATGTAAAAGGGATATTTAGGTGCTTAACCGTTATTTAAGTAGGTATGTAATATCTGCAAAGGGATGCTCAGATACCACCGCCTTTGATAGTTCTAGTCATCAAATTGAGGTTTTTGACGTGGTTTATTAAGCCTCTTCTCAGTTCTTATCAAGCGTAAATTAGGCAATCTCCACAATCATTAAATATATTATGCTTTTTTGAAAATAAGTAAGCATAGCATAGCGTAAAAGAAAAACTGGAAAGGATGAAAATAATATTTGGTTTCCTTGGTGATATGCCAAAAAATTGGTTGCGGGAATGGCCGTTGAATGAAAGGCGGTGAGTGGTGCTTAGATCCAGACGACCGTGGCCACATATTTCTCCTTCGCCAGCACCGAAAGGCTCAGATCCTCTTCGATCAGGAAGTCTTGTGGGAACTCGCACAGATGACCTCTGATTTTACTCAACATCTGCTTGGCCTGATCATCATCTACCTTCTGATCACAAAGCGGACTTGCGTTATCAATGAAGGTTTGAATGCTGTTGGATGGCTTGCAGTTGAAGACCTAAACAAGAAAACAGTCAAAATAGACATCGCAAAGCACCAAATTAATTGGCATTTCTATTGCGATTCCGCTCATTCGGAGTTGCGACCCGGAAGATCCAGAACCCTAAAGATAGACGCTCTTATTTAGGACATATTCAAACAAAATTTTCGTCCTTTTCTGGAGATTTTAACGTACGGATGCTCGGGCAGGTCCCACCGACCATAGCAGAGGTCAATTCCTCCCACGAAAGCGACCGATTGGTCGATCACAACCATCTTCTCGTGGTGAGACCAGTTCAGAGTGTGATCGCGAATATGGCTCGGGTGCCGCAGCACCTATAGGGCCAATTTAGGTTGTTTTAAATTCACAAATTTAATCGGTGACCAGTTCAACCCTCGTAGTTTAGTCCTTTTATACCAAGTCTGTTAAAATTTAAGAATACGTGTAAAGGAATATCGGCAAATAAATTGGGTATCATCTGTGATATTCCCAATTATCGACTGCGAAACTACGGAATTTGACAAGCACCTGATAGATCACGCGAACCGGTAGATTAAGTTCCTTCCTTACATCCAACAGGGCTTTTGTTATTATGCTAGAACAGGCTTAGCTCCTGACGTGCAAACAAATCCTTTATCTTTGAAGTTGGGTCTGCTAATAGTTCGTGACAATTTAGCTTCCTCTTTCCAACCATATTAGATGGCGCTTACGTTCTTGGCTTTCGTTTGTTTTCTATTTTATGATACACAAACTTGTATCGCGTAGCAAAGCTTTTAGACAACGCCATATATGGCATGAAACAATATATAGTAAGACTTGACAAAATGTCCAATTATCTTATAATATGCTCTTAACCCTTCTCTCCTCCATCTTATGGGTAATGGTCCCTTCTGTATCGAGTGAAGATACTCATGCACACAGCTTTGGCTTTATCGTAGTTCGCACATGTACGACAGGAACAATACAACCCAATGACGCGGATTATGTTGAAAGGCGTTTTGACTATGAACAGTTGTAAGTACACAGCAATTTTATAATGAATGACGATTAGTGAATATTTGGCATTCATATGACAAGTAAACAATATTTCTAAAACAAGTACCACAAAATTTTAAACAATCACTGCACGGCTAGATTTTGGAAGACACAGAAGACACTAAGCTAAGAAACTTAAAGTAAATAAGTCTTTGCAGAAAAAAGAACTGCATTCCCCTTCAAAATACATTGGAGCAAATGTGGACGTCTTAAGTCATTGAAAATCACAACTATATACCATTATTACTATTCATAAAAACGCCTATTCTTAAAAATGTATATTATAATTTCTGTACAGAATCTCGTGATACTTCAATATTTCCACCAAAATTTTTAAAGCCACTTGTTTTATTCACTGATTTGAAATGCATCAAGCGAGACCGAAGAATATGCATTACAGGATCCTTTGAATCGCTAGGTCCACAGCTTTCTAAATGCAGGAAATAGCTCAACAGAGAATTGAATCAAACTTAAATATATAATTTACTAATAGTAATGGTATTAATACCGACAATTTGACAATCAGCGTCGAATTAAACGTAATCATCATCACTAACCCGATATCTGCTTCAGTACTTCCAGGCGTTGCATATTAGAAATTTCCGTCAGAACTAGGTAGTTCATTAGAAATGCTAATTATCAAGTCTTTAACTGTACAGAGAGTTATACATGTCTGTGTAATACTCTATCAAGTACATCAATAACGTCCTCATTTTGGGGAATGATTTCACATACTTTTAGTACAGGTTGGCTTTTCGTCAAACACTGCTGTCTATAGTAGTCAGGAGTACGTATGTATCATAGCCAATTTTGCCTAAGTATTACAACAAGCAATTTAATAAGTATAATGATGAAATGTCATTTTGTGTATAGAAAATTATGATAATGATTTTATCTTTAAACATGATAAAAATGGCTAGTTAGATATTTAAATATTATCGTGTAATACCAAATTGCATATCCTAAGAGTTGTGCTAATACAATGGCATAGTGGATATTCCCTATGAAATAAATATTTTCATTTAAAAGAATATCATAAAATTTTACAAGATAGTGGTTCTGCCTACATTTATAGATACACTAATCATCAAGGTTGTCAAAACTTTGTTTTAACTGTTGGCCTTCTGACCACCTGCTTGAAGTAGTTTACACTTTACCGTATTCTCAAAGCGGTTGTTATTAGGGTTATTTCATAAGATACAGATACCTTAAGTAAAATTGTAAATATTTCATACGTTCTCTACGAAATTTTACAGAAAAACCCTTACCTATATTCTTAATGAGATACTTTAAAGCAATTTAATTTTTA
This sequence comes from Lithobius microps, assembly GCA_034697525.1. Lineage (NCBI taxonomy): Eukaryota > Metazoa > Arthropoda > Chilopoda > Lithobiomorpha > Lithobiidae > Lithobius > Lithobius microps. Next base: position 9,040 of record JAQIVA010000011.1, on the reverse strand, counting down.
TCTTACTTAAGAATAACTTATTTAATCTCCTTAAATGATTATTTCAATTTTTTGCTCAAGGCGTTGTCTTTATGTCTAGTTTTCACGAAATGTCCTTCAATGGCAGTTCTGGGGAAGAAGGTGAGGAATTTGTGTTTGAGCAAACAAATTACCTCCCCACAGCCGGAGATGCCTTTGACTCTGAAAGTATATACCTCGCAAATGTCCCTATACAAATCAAGATCAAACAGGTGTACTGGACTAGCAAGTTCAACTACTTTCGTGATCGAGTTCGAAGCCTAAGTTTCTCCCAACACATTGTCGACGAATCTACCATAGCTAGTGAGGAACCCTCCACGAATACCATCTCCGGAAAAGTTCCCAGCCGCTATGAGATTGGCATTCGTCACGGTCCCTACGAGTGGACGATAATGAAAACCTACAATGAAATTTTCGCTTTGCACCGCGAAATTGCCTTTGATGAAGTGAAACGCAAAGTAAAACGGGCAACGTGAGTGTTTTCTCTGTCACATCATGCGAACCAGGTTTACACTGCTTTCACACAATCGATTGATGGCGGCCTTACATTTTCTCGTTTCTTCACATCTCCGCTTTCCTACCATTTCAGAAAATCGGTAAAGACGGAATTCCATCAGACCGGATCGACGGATGGATTATCGGAGCGTCGACTAGCCGTTTTTCCAAAACGATGGATCCTCACCGTTCCAGACGAAGAAATGGCGGAGCTGACAAAGCTTCTCGAGAATTATCTTCAGTCGGTAATGGATTGCGAACCCCTTCGTTACCTCGAAGGCGTGGTAAGCTCATATCTCCAGTTGTCGAGGTCATCATTCCAGGTTTGAAAAAAGCGTGCAAACTATTTTCTCCTTTCTAGATGAACTTTTTCGAAATCTCACCAATCAGTTTTCGTCTCCAATTGGGCACCACCAAATTCAAGGAGGGGTCCATCGCGAAGATCCCGAAACCCGGCAAATTCGGCTTTCCTGTGACCGCCTTCTGTGGGCACGAGTGTGATTGGCAAACGCGGTGAGTGCCTTCTTTTACCATCATTTGTGCTCTCTAAAGGCATGCCATTTTGTTGACTACCCTATGTCAGCTTCCACTCACATGCCACGTTAATTCTGATAATTGTCGTTTTTGAGCATCTCTCTCCTTCGGTTTGTAAGTTACCGAGCTCATGCTGCCTTCGTTGCGAGGTGCAATTTATCGAAGGGCTCCATATTATTGCATCTCCACGCTTCAAAGTTCGGTACACCCTGTACTTAACTTCTTCTTCTCAGTAGACTTTAAGTGAATGAGGACGGTGCGATGAGTTCGATCACGTGTGCAGATTTGGAATCCATTCAATTTCCCTGTAATTATAATGCAATTTTCAGTCACTGCAAACGTTGGCATTCCATAGTGACTTTACAACCCCAAGACATTAGGATCACCTAGAGTTCTCCTATGACAAGAAACACATCTATCTATGCAGGAGGACAGCGCGTGAATTATTCATAACCAATTTGGGAAGCGATCACTTTAAGTATCCCAATAACTAGCATTTGATGAGTTCCAAATGGACTTCTCTTCAAAATTAACTTATATTTTCCAAACTTTCAAAGCGTTTTGTTTAAATCGATCCTGTGCAGGCTGTAGACCACCGAGAAAAATGTGCCAGAGCGGTGGCGATTTGATAACCCGCACTAGGGCCCTGCTATGGAGAGTAATGCTAAAGCCAATGTGCAGTGTCATTTGCTGCACCGAACTGTGTAGAGGCAGTGGGAATACGTGCCCATTTTTGTAGTTCAAAGAAGCAGATGCACTCACTTTCTCAGAAAATGTATTGCGGATATCATGAGTGAGATCCCTATGGTGTAAGCGTTAAAGCATTACTTAAGAGTACATTGCAGTTTGACCGTGTGAGAATTCCGAGCTAGATTTTAGTACGTTTTCGTGCCTTTTCGAATGGCATCAATCGATCGAACCCTTAATGGTGGCACGTCGAATAAAAAAACCGTATTTGGCTGCAAACACGTGTACCTGTCTCATTTATCGTACACCTTTTCGCAGAGAACGGGCACCAGTTCTGCTAATTTGGAGTCTGATTCCCACGCAAACATTTGACGTACTTTCACGTCAAAAGGAGCGCGCAATTGGACCAAGTGAGTGAGCGCATCTTGGTGCGGACGGTGCACTCAATGTTGGTTGCGTTTGCGCGTGAACTAAGCCGACAAAGTCAAGTGAATAAAAGTCGATGTATCCATCGACCGACGATCTGATTATTGGAACTCAGCCAAGCAGGCTGAGGACAAAGCTGGTGCTAACTATCATCTTACCTGATGGCTAATCGGGTTTCTTTTTGCAAAAGTTGTTACAAGAAGACCTCTCTGCCTCGAAAATTGCCCTTTCTAAATCACATCGATCGTATGATGCTTTCAACATGCGTTAACATAGTTTCACTCGAGGTGGGTTTGTTTATTGGCGAGAATACCCTTACTTCGCACTTTAAACACTCCTAAAGTTCATTCTAACGCTATTTCCTTTGTACCGAGGTGCAGTTGCCTCGAGCTTCCTTTCATTTCCACTAACTAACCGATGGTTTGCTTCGCATTTTCAAGCCATGACTGGAGTAGATGGTGGTTAGTTCCACTCTTGGCTGAGTATAATTGTCAACGTGTACGATGAGATCTATGGAGAATCGAATTCGCACCTAATTCGCGTGGTGCAGTTTAAGTGTTGAATGAGTGATGCCAATATCAATCAGCAGTTAACCGTATTGGACCTCATAAACACTCATAAATTTACAAAAATACAGGAGTAATAGAGCACCGACTCTTTGGTAGATGGTGAAAGCTGAACTTCCGTAATCGTGAGAAGGAAAACGGGGCTGAATTTGAAAAAAATCAAAGTGTTTCCTCATTAGAAGCATCACATTTCTATCTTCCCGCCTCCATTTATCAATATCGATTTTCAAATCATTGTTTGATCTCCATTATAGGATATGATAGCAATAAAGAGGACGAAGATCGTAGAGGATTAACTTTGAAAAAGGGAGTTGATCTCTTGGTTTGAAGTCTCACATTCCCAGAATGCGGCCTTCAATAATTGGTATCGATTTTTTTAGTGCTCTTCCTCTGGAATAGTAAGTCACAATCGATGCAAATTTTTCACCTTCAAGGTCCACCTACTACATACGAAAATCATTGCTTTGAACGTCGTAACGGGTCTGTATATAAGGTTCCCAAGAGCGTTCACCCATAGCTGGAGGTCTAAATGACACGTTTTGCGTTCTCTAAACCCGACTGTTTTGTCTTTTCTGAAAACATTATAGAAAAATAGCAAACGCGAGCTCCAGACATAGCTTGTGCTTAGAGGATTAAAAGAGCATTTGTATCGATTGGTAACTGGTTTGTTTCGAACGCTGCACAAAGTATGAATGAGTGAGAATATTTTCTCTGATGTTTCGAGTAGCTTGCTGAATCTTCAGACAAATCCAGATACCCTTAAAAAGGGCATTAAATACAAAGTGTAAAGAAAGATTAATGACACTCGACTTATCAGAAATGGATCAGAATTGGAGCTGCTTGAAACCAACCAGCCAGTTAGTCCTTGATATGTTTGTTGTAGCATTGTCTTAGAGACAGTAATGAGTAGTCAGCGAACAAAATGCCAGCCTATTCTCTCAGATAAACTACACTAGGTTGTGAAAAAATAATATCGTGCAAGGTATCGTCATGAATCAAGCTTATTTGACAAATCGATTCCAAATAGTTATGTATCATTCCCCCAATAAATTTCAATGTCGCCTATAATTCATCTTTATTCTTCCACTGATAACGGATTATTATTGTGCATTGATTAGCATCCCAGGTGCACTTTCTGATTTAATTGATTTTAATTGTGCTTCAACGAAAGAAAGTGCAGAGATGCCTCATAGTTTGTCTGTGAGTCAATCGATCGATTTATCGACCACTTCGAAATAGCTTATTCCCCTCATTTCAGGTGGTTAGTGTTGAAAGATTCCTACTTGGTGGTGCTGAAGCCGGGTGAGATAGACGAGAAGAGTGGTGCTCCACAGAACAACCAACTACACTCCAGCCAGTCGACTCTGCAGACGAATCTGAGCAACAGTAACAACGCCAAGAACGGAGAGGATCCGCACCTAATGCACCACCAACCGACGGCCACTCAGCGATGGTACCATCGGAATCGACGGTGGCGCTTCTGCAAGGTCATCCTCATGGACCAGCTCTTCAAATGCGCCACTGAACAGAGCACCGCCGGATCCATTCTACGGCTTAATAATATGCATTAGTGAGTGCAAATTGTCACCAAGTTTCTCGGTTGTCAACTCAAATACCCAAGGAAGTGAACTTGTTAGTCGTCGACCAATGGAATTGCGAGCTCAAGGATGAGGGCTTTTTATTCGACAGAGGATCGCTCGTACACACGCACGTGCAATTATTAAGTAGGATTATTGATTTTTGGTTAACGAACTAAATTCATGTGATTGAAGAGAAGCAAATTAGCTAGAGATATAACCTTTGTGAATTAATTGGAGGATTTAGTGAAGTTTGTCATACCTCCGCGCTAGGGTCACATTATTGCCACTTGTTTAGAAATAAGCGAATATTTAATGGAGTATGGGATTTTAGAAGCGCATTATAACATTCCCATAGGTGTATTGCCAAGTTCTTTTCGCGCCAACCAATTATAAAATATAGTCGATAAGCATACAATTCGCATTGACCACACAGGAGGGAAAACTAATTTCTTATGCTGAGTAAGGTTATAACAAATGGTGTACTCCTTGATAATGACCAACCAGTTTCAAATCAAGGGTCATACAATCGTCTAAAGATTAACCAGTTGTTAAGATACCTAGAAAATATGCGACCGTGGCTTTGCAGATGAATATAAAGGTGAATATATCGGTTCCTAAATGTCGTTGTATCAATCCACGCTGTGATGTCTCAGCTTGAAGTTCTCAAATGTAACCCTATTGCAAGGAAAACTATTCTATTGCTAGAAGGACGTGATCTAATTGGCGATAGCGGTCCAAAGCAGTGCGGCATTTGGCACAAACTTTGATCAACTAAGAATTTAAATGGAACCCCTTGACATAGTCGCAAAGGGCCAAATCACGAGAATCGATACAATCGTTTTGCTGCCTTTTCTTTGCTGTCTAGTGAAATGAAACTGCGAACTCAGCGGCCAAGCGATTGGGTGGCAGAGATTACCAAGGTGCTAAGTCGACCCGCTGCTTTGGACTACGTCCAAGTGAATCCAAATGACTCCTTCGCTCCCGTACGGAGAGATGGCCAGATCTTGCTGTGAGTTTTCTTATCCCCAATATCGAGTGTTTCTGAATCCGGTGCTTTCAAAAGTCATGCAGATATCATTACCCAAACCCCAGATATGATTATATTAAGTGGAAAAGACCAAATGCGAAGTTAAAGAAAAATCTCCATTAATCGGTAAATTACTCGGTTTGCTAGCTAACCCACGGAAAATTCGTAAAGGATTTCCGTCGGGAGCTTAAAACTTATTTTCACCAAAGTATCTTGTATTATTAATAAGGCTGCGGATTTAAAAAAAAAGTTATTTTACCTTCGGATGTTCTCATTTCTAAATTGAATATTTCGGGGTTAAAAGCTCTCAGAAGTGGCAGTACTGCCATCTTTATAATAACATGTGACTCCTTGCATACTTGCATGAGCATCTGACAGATATTTTAAGCATGACCCAATGATTACAGAAGCCATGAGGCGACAGCTGTTATGTGGCGAAATGGAGGACGTTTTTAACACCCACAATCGATTCCGACTTGTTTCAACGGTTGGTTTTGCAGAAAAATTCCAGTAGTACACACGTACATGGAGTTGAATTGATTAATTTCGTGTACAATTCACTTGTACTGAAGTTGCCTCAGTTCTAAACATGGCATAAACTTTCAGGTTCGATCAAGATCCACTTGTTTCGATCGTTCTTGGTTGTGACTCCAGCTATGCACTTCACAGCTCTATGCGTAAATGAGAACTCTGCCGTGTGTTTCAATTAGGTATTTCATGCTGCATTCCTAAATTTGAAACCGAAAGAAGCAAGCTGCCTTAGCGTGCTATCATGCCTGTGTGCTCGTATTTTGTTTGCACCTTAAGTGCTTCGAATTTGCTCACATGAGACCGCTGACTGCAATGTCCCTGACCAAGAAATCTAGCTTGGCTAGCAATCTGGACACAACGTGGTACTGGAGTCCTCAGAACGTTTCTAGTAAACTCATGACCACCCCTCGGTTGAGATGGATTCGTCCGATTGACCAGACCAGAGTGACTGTAATCGAAATCACGATATAACATAATTACTACCGCCACAGATCAGTTAATGCACCTAAACCCATTGATAGAAAGATAGACCCCACCCACTGGAGTGAACTATTTCACCCCCGTCACTGCACTTGAGCACAAGGTCTAATCTATGATCCAACAGGAGACAAGATCTATGGGTCGCTTGGAATAACTGCTAGTGTGAAACCGTTGAAACAATTTTCTTATTAAAGCATGTGGCTTCCTAGTCCACAGTTCTTCGTCTCAGGATTCAGAGAATGTAGACTACATAAAAATGGCGTTTTAAGGTGAAATCTCGCTTAGACGCTTTCGGAGTCGTATCCTATCTTCAGCACCGAGTAGAAAACTAACTATCAAGGCATTTAAATTACTTCATGGCTGCTTAGCTTTCCTCAATATGTTGTTCCTTTATAAGTTTCTTATTCCATGTCCAAAAATTGCCTAGTCCATCCACTACCCGTTTTTTCTCAAGTAGTGGGACCCATTTCTTTAAGCGTGGGAAAGCGGAATTTTCCTACTTATCTGCAAGGGCATTCGCCAAACCTCATTCAAGAAAGCACGGTTGAAGGAGATGGCCTACACTGAAGCAGATAGGAGAATTCGCTGTTTAGCTTTGCAAATAGGTTATGACATAGGAATTGCAGCAAGGGGCTTGAGATGGAATTATCATTGCAATAGAAGGTGTACTTCATCTTGGCACCTAAATGAATGAGATCCCAATGTTGTGAAGTAAACACATTCAAAGTTCATATTTAAAGTTCTCGGAATTGTTTGCTTACGATTTGCGAAACGAGCCATTTTAACCGTTTTAACGAACTATTTTAGATAGTTCATAGTTGAAGGCCACACACGAGGACTGTACGAGGGCAAACGGGTTGATCTCGAGGACTAACTACTGGAGAGCTTATTGGGCCAAAAGAAGTTTTCATAAGTTTCTTCTCCTAGGTCTAAGTATTCAGGGAGCCTATCAATGTAATGCCATGGAGGGAACCAATGCTTCTAGTAGTTTCGGGCCAAAAGGTGTTTCCATTCCTTCCTTTACTCACTAGCTCGTCGCATTAAGCCCAATGCATGAGTTGTTAAAATTAGTTTGATTGTCATTCTTAAAACTCAGGAATAGGAGGCATTGCATCGTCAGGAATAAATCGATATTCTTTGATTTGGTCGAATTAAATGAGGGAAGGGTGCAGGTTGGGCATCGATCTTGGGAAGGTCTCACTCGATTGGCCAGATTACGTGCTAGGGATTTTTACCGTTGTAAAAGACGTGTTTCATCGAGACTCCAAATAAATGTCTGTCTATTAACCGCTATTCAGATGCTTATTATGGTGCTCAAATCAAAAATGGTGTGATAAACAAAATAAAGCCATTTCCTTCATTCATTTGCATTATTTCAAGACACTCTAGGGCTCAACATTTTGAATGAGCTATTAAATCACGTTATTTCACCAAAAAACACAAGCTGGAAACTACGCTCTGGGGCCTAGGATGGGAGTGCCATGGTGTATTGCCATCAAATGGGAATTTTTACGGTTTTTTTTGTATCACGGATCCAATAGTTCGCCGAATATTTAAAGATATTGATTTGTTTCGCAGAAGCATCTTAAACAGCCGAGCATATTTCTCAACATAGTAGCCATTCAGGTCAATGCACCTCTAAGATCGATGTTTCCAGGTTCGTAGACCGTCTCTGGTGAATTTTGGGGAGGTTTCCAGAGCCATGTAGTGGCACAGTGATTGGCTTCTTTTTAATTTCGCAAAATGGGCTATAGCTTGAGGATTCATTTGAGTTTTGGAAATTAGGAGGAAGAGTTCCGATGAGGCTAAATCGGGACTATACTCGTATGGAAGGTGAGAAAAGGCATCTTTGCCACAACCCTCGAAGAATGTGCAGACGAATTGTCGACTTTATGAAATATGACCACTTCATGAACTTGTTTCTCTCTCTCTGCATTTTTTAGTCGAAGCGTCCTTCCAACGTTTCCTTAAAATCCCAGAATGGTAAACTCCTACTACTCTTCCTTGATTTTCAAGGTCATCTGTCAGTTTCGCACCATTTGAATCCACCCAGAAAATCGTGGCCATCACTTTTTGAGATGACTTTTTGCATTTGAACTTCATTGCCAGATTTTGGAAGTGAGATCATATTGGCAGTAAACCGTCAGAAAATACCTTTCTTCGGCTTCAATTTTGTTCAATGGCGATAAGAAGAGATCAGTTCTTCGAAGATTCTGTTGATCCAGACCCCGCATCGAGGGTCGTCCTGTTTCATAGTTGCTCTTCCTGCTTTGAATCACAGCTGAGTCCACTTGTGGACTGTAGTCACTTTGGGAACACGAGTTCCATCAACCTATCTCGAAGCCTTAATGCTGTACAGGGGAAGGACAAAATAGTGGAGACACCTAACATTTTGGCATCATACACTTTCAACGTGTAATACACAATTAAAACTTGACGTATTTTAATGCTTTGTTTATCATTTTTGTCATTTGATATGCTTATTCTACATAACTGCTTTTAGAGATATTTAAACAAATTAGTAATTACCTTGTATAAATGGCAGACATCTCGGACTTTCGAAGAGGCCAAATTGTTGATGCTCGTATTGCAGACATTGGTGTCACAGAAACTGCCCTCCGAATGCTTGGCGTTGCAAGAAGTACTGTCTCAAAAGTAATGACTGGCGCCTTTGAAAGAGAAGAAAAAACGTCGAC
>JAQIVA010000010.1:0-28718 GCA_034697525.1 Lithobius microps | reverse complement strand
AATATAGCAAAACATTTAAGGTGGTTTCTTAGACTTAGGATTCCTAGTGCGGAGAATGTCGTGGCTGAATGTCCTGCCCCGGTCCTGCTCAGTGGATGGCTGAAGTGGAATGGAGCGAGTGTGGAGCGAGGGGACTACAAACATTACTCAGATTAGTCAGAAGAATGAGTGACTGCTGATTGGGCTTGCAGATGATAGTCTGCGCAATTCGGAAGCAGCGATTTCACCCTTCAGGAAGATGAAGAACGAAGGGGAATTCCGGCGGAGTTAGTTGATAATCTCTTTCTTAAAGCAGCTTATTTTGAAGAAGGTCATCTAGATATATCAACTGATTGATTGTCAATTATGATTAGTTAACGCCACAACTCTTCATCGTCGGCCTCTCAACTTGGAGAAGCTGCTAATTTCGAAAGAACATGGATGCCCCTTGAATTGCGTGAAAACAAAGCTAAGTCCTTATTTAACATATGCTCATCCGTTCTATTGATTTTGTTACATGGGCATGGGACAGGCGTACGAAGAAGATTCCTTTAAGACGCGTTAAGTGTCGTGGATAGTTGCCACGCCGTAATAGAGAGAGGCCCCAAACTCAACCCAGGAGAGATCTTCAAGGATAGGGGCTACTTTTTCAATCTCGTGGATTTGGAGCTGAATAACTGCACTTAGCTTCTTTATTGGAAATTAAGATTCTCTCCAAGGTGTATCGGCTATTAATGACAGGGAATATTGAGTGATCCTCGCTGGCATAAAGAGGAGATGACCAAAGGAGAGATTTTTAGAGACTACGAACAGAAACGTTGGCTGGAATCGTCTATTTCTATGTCGAAACACTATGGAACGTTAGAAATTACTTTTACATTCCATTCACTTTTATATGCTGATTTATAATTAAAGTCATTCTAAATGACAAAAGGTCTTCTGTCATTGTAATTTTATGATATTTTATCGATTTGGAATTGAAAAAAATCCACATTTCAGATTGAATCAATGACGCACAGTCTACGCAGCTTCTTTCTCTTGAGACATCCAATCACAAACATTGGTAAAACTCTCACATGGTGATTAATTTTCTCCATACATCTTAAGAAATGCTTTTTAGATTCATTTTGACAAAATTGATTTTATTTGTTAGCAATAACTTGGGATGATGTTTGGGGTGAACGATTAGTGGCTACTCCGGCAGGGCCCCATGGACCCTTGTATATGTACCTAAACGAAAAATCTGTAAGTAACTAACCATTGCCTATGCAATTGTCCTCTATTTTTCGTTTCATTCACAGTGCTTTTCCATTTAGGTTTGTATATATGCTTCTTAAAGGGGATGACAGATATGAAGAAGTAATTTTTCACGCAAACAAATCCTGTAGTGCGAGAGGAAAACTGATAGGAAAGCCGCGCATTAAGACATAAGGTAATTAACTAAATTTATATCGTTACCTATTTATAGGCTTCCTAAACATTACCGTGGTGGATGTTTTCGTACTATATGATATAACGGTTATTGAATCATAGAATAATCCCTTATCAGGAGCCTATTTTGTTGCAAACTGCACTTTTCCAGTAGTACAACCAGGCACATATAAAGCGTTATTATTAGTGCCTCTCTATTGACTCCTTATGCTTACTCACCTTACTCCTTACTCTCGGTTTGAGGCTCGAAAAGGTTACTCATTGTTTCAATTCGCTGTTAGATTAACCCACGATATCCTCAATGATTCTCGCTCGGTATGTTATAACTTGACCTTATGATTAAGGCTTTTATGAAAGCACTTATTCTATTCGACTACTTTATATACTCTAGGTGACCATTCACAGGAATGGCAAACTACTTTGCTTTTACATAGGATTTGGTGTTTCAAACGGCCAATGTGGTGTTACTCAAATATTTTTATTGCTTCAATCATTTTCAAGATCGCTGGTTTCAATCATTCTATGGCCTTTACTTAGGAAATGCAGATAATCTTTAGTCCCATTACGCATTATATACGGTAAACGTTACCAAAGGAGGTGAAAATCGAACAGTTCTTCTATTCCATGCCACTGGTGACAATTTACAGGCTTCCTGAACATTACCGTGGTGGATGTTTCTGTACTTTATGAAATCACGGTCTATGAATCAAGCTCTACATACCTATCAGGAGCCATTTTTGATGCAAACTGCACTTTCCCAGTAGTACAACCAGGTACATATATAGCGTTATTGGACTGGCTACTTTATTACCTACGCATGTTTATTCAACATTTTTAAAAAAGGGAAACCGGCGTCGAACTTCTCTTTTCCATACTCTCGGTTTGAGGCTCAAAAAGGTGCTCATTGTTTCAATTCGCTGTGACATTAACCCAGGATGACAGGGATTATTCTCGCGAGGTAACTTATTACGTGGCTTATGAGCAAGGCTTTTATAAAGCACTTGTTCAATTTGACTGCTTTAACTCCCTTAGATGTTCATTTTCTCAGACGGCTATATGTTTTGCCAATAACACGGGCAACGTTTCAAGACCTTAATGCGGTATTATTCAAATATGTTTAGTGCTTCAAACATTTCCAAAGTCGCCGGTCTATATTGATCTATCGCCTTTTATTAGGAAAAGTAGAGAATCTTTGGTCCCAATACGCATTATATACGGTAAAGGATAAAATACCTTTGACGTAATTTCTAAGTACACATTTATGGATTTATTTTCCATACGTTGTATGTTTCTAGGCTATTCTCCCGAAGAATTCGAATGCTGCAGTACGCAAAAAGTAAATTCAACCATTCAATTTATATCTGACCGAAATTGACTGACTAATTCATTGGTTCATTTTAGAGTGCCATCATCCTCTAGGCATGTATATTCTCTGACATGAATCTATTAAACTATCGAATAAGTACAAAAAACGATTAGATCACATTGTCTTTCAACGAATCAGTCATCGGACTGAGGTGTCATTTGCTAAATCTAAAATAAATTACTTTTGTTATAAATTTAATCAAATTTCAATATGATCGAAAAATCGCAAATTGTATAAGAACAGCATGCTAGTGACTACAACTATGGTAGCATTAAACGCTTCAACTACACCAAAAACTTCCTTTTCTTTCAAAACCACTCCAACAGTAATGACGACGAATGCAACAACAACATCATCGACGACGACAACAACAACGACGGCGTCAACTACAACGACGACGACAGAAGCGACCACGACAAGCTTGTGACACTTAAGACTTGCAGACGCCTTTAATTGGGTTTCAAATAGCGCATAAATTAAACTGATTTCTAGATACAACTTCAACTGGTATGTTTATAAGAATTTTATCACTTAAACCCCCTCCAAAAATATATTTTGCGTCGGTTAAACTAAGCAATTTTTCTGTTAGGTAATATGCTGACTGTTAGTATTTTCGTTAATAAAGATTTTTCATAATGTACATCCTCAAATCTACATGACTTTGAGAATAATCCCTTTGATTCTAGGTTGCTCAGTACATTTTATTTCATCCGAAATATCTGTCCAAAGAAGGATATGCATTAAATTCATTGAAATTGACCAGACCTATTTCAATAATATGAAGCATTTAATGTGAATGGCATTTCCTATGAAGATGAAATGTGAGATAATCCACCTATGGCTAGTGCGAAACGTTCCTCGATCCAAGGCTGGAATGGTAGAGAATAGACAATGTTAGTATAGAAACCCAGCAAGGATTAATTAAAAAGACCTTTAAACGGCGCAGATTGCCAGATTTAAATAACAGAGTTGCTGCGTTGATGGAATCGCATCTTCTTAACCAGCGAACGTATAACGACTAATATTAAATAGGACTTCTGGCTAATCGGTCTGTGTTTAGAGGTACATATGATCTGTCTGCTAAGCAGTGTGTCAAGTTGCTACTCAAGAGTGATAATGCGTACATATAACCGCAGTTCCAAGCTCTTTTCAGTAAAATATTTGGTTTGATCTTTGGATCGATCGAATAAGTCTAACTGCACAGGAGTAAGCATTTGCAAACAATTCTTTCTACTAAAATTATTTGTCATACTCTTCTGAGATTTGGTATTTTAACTATCAAAAATATATTCGAAGCAGATCATGAGCTGTAGGTTTTACTGAATCAATAGCACAAAAGGACTCTGTATTCATAATTTTACTCTCAAGGAGTTTAACCAAAATACCGATACAGCTTCATAGTGAATGATGTCAAAAAATGTGCTCTATAAACGCTTGACTGTGATTTATAATTCTTAAGCACCTAAAATGAAGTGTGTGAATTTACTGTTTACAGATATATGCTAAGTAGCATTACGTTAAACAGCCTCTTTAAATCCAATTTCGTACGTAGCAAATTAAATTTCCAGCTGCAAACCATGAATGGGTATGGTTATTTCATTGATTTAATGTAACATGAAAATTGTTTTGATTATTCCTTTAAAAGAAACCGGTGAACTTGCTGACGTTAGGTGATTCTCAGCAAATGTAGAAAAGAGAACATGAAAAACAGCCTGCAAACATGGATTTGTCATTCCAATATATTTATTTCTCAACTCAAATTATGGGATCAGTTTCTATTTCCGCAGAAAAATTACTTGTTGGAAATAGTGCATTCCGCCTCCACAACAAGTTCACTGGTTCATCTTAGTGAGTTCGTCAAAACAATTTCATTTATCTGTGATGCTGAGTACATTTCAAGAAGGGAAATCTGAAAACAACATATTTCTAAGCATCTACATAATTTGAACAAAACCATCATACAACTTGAAACATTTTTATGCCAAGTCACCTCTTAGTTTGTGTTCTTCTCCCTCCATAAATATCAACGACTTCCTTCGTCTACTAGCAATAATGCTAATATCACCATTACTGTAAAATTCTTTTTAATTTGATCAATTTAACAAATCAAAAATAATACTTTCAAACTCTTCCTGCTATGTTGCAAAAGCTCTTCCCTCGTAATTTCAAATATTACATATTATCGAAACGGTATTATTAAAAAAAATTGATTGAACAACTGTTGGAAAGGGATGCCGCGAATCCTTTGAACGAGATCTCTGTACAACAATTAAAGTCAAATTTTTTGGCTGATATTAGATAATATCTTCGTAAGCGAAGTTATTTCTGCAATACTAAGTTTTGCCAAAATAGATATCAAAAATCCTACGTGCCACAACATTGATCGATATGTTTTGGTAAAATAAAATAAGTTTAGAGAGTGAATTTCGTGCACTTTGGTTTAATCTCGAGAGAAATCACTAAGAGATCACTTGAGAATATCATAAAGGCTGCAGTTTGAATTACAACCACGGATGACCAATGCAAGTTCCGCTCCAGAAATGGCAATTAGTGATCAATCAAATCGAATACAGCTTATAAGTGTTAGATTGTGATGTTTTTTAAAAAGCCTTTCGGGCAATTCTCATTACCTCGTTTGCTTTTGTCATGTCTAAAGCAGACCGAAGTATTTGGTGCATAAACGTCCCCATATTTACTCTTAGTGCGTCTGGGAGTCTTGAACCTATGTACCAATCTCCAAGGGCTATTATTTTTTGGTTAATTGGATCTTACATTCAAATCAAAGTTTGTAATAATGCATTATAATTAACTTGCAGACCGCAGTAAGATGCCAGGAATTGCTAAATGTTATCTACTGAATGGTGAAATATATATTTCAGTAAATGAGGAAGTAATTTTTTTAAAATTTAAAATAAGTTTTTGTTTTTTTCCAAATAGCAGTAATTTGGATATGTATATTCTTCTTGAAATGTTCTCTGGATCACAAAAAATTGCGGTTTGTTTTGTAGACCCGAGAAATACTGAATACAAATAGCCTAAGTGTAGTCTGTAATGAAAATAAATTTATGCGTATTTTGGATATGAAACTTTGAACCCATACGCTCTCCACTATTTAGTTAAATTTGGCGTATAAATACACAGAAAAAATAAGATCAGGTTAGTAGAATGGCAGCGTTTTTCCTGATTTCATTGTCTGTTGTCAGTGCTTTTGGATGCCCATCGGCGCCCTCCTACGAGTTTGTTCATGATCACAAAGGTGGGTAGAATTATCACCACTGAGATATTTTAACCTCTTTAGAAGTGTGCGGAGACTTTGATCATTATAATTCAAGTTCGATCGAAACCACATTGCAATACTATGTGGGAAAGGCCATGCTGAATCTCTACGTGAAAGCAGAGCAAAGGGGGTTTCGATTTGATAGCAATCCGGCTGATTGGATTACGCAATGCAAGCCGCATGTAGGCCGCTTCGATTGTCGAATTTCAATCGAGTATATGGTTTGTAATGCATATGAAATGCCGAAGCTTGGTTCTCGGTAAGTGGCAAAGGCATTTATTGGCAGTCAGAGCTCCTAAATAGCAATCCGGAATCTATTATCATCTTCCAATACTAGGGGCTTAACTTAATTAGAAGTTGAATATTAAAAACTTACCTAAGAGATGCAAAGGATATTTTCATGAAGATCGCTTCGATAGGTGAATTAAATGGCGATCGTTGAGCGATGTCTAGGGTAGAGGTAAGTGACAAGGTTGAATATGTCACTCCTGCTACTAAACTATTAATACATAGTAATCCCAAAGCTAGTGGCGTTTAACGATAAACTTAAAAAGAGTGCATTGAATCATAGTGCCCGTTTTTCTTATAAACATGCAATCTAGTTTTGCCGCTTTTCCACCTCTCTATCCTCGGACTTAGGGAGTTTACGTCCAAGTTCAACGTGAATAATCTCACACTTTATCCATTTGTGGAGTTTCGTGCCCTTCAAGTGCTCGAAATTATTTACCTACGCCCCATCACTTTCAATGACTTTGAAGTCTACCCTGTTCAGGGACCCGATTCCAAATCGCTTATTAACGCATTGCTAGCCGGATTCCAAAATGCCATCGAGTCGATTGACTGCAAGACTGCAAGAATATGAAATACCCATAATTGTTACTTGGGATCTATTTAATCATTAATATTTAAACATTCATCTTGACTTCTGTTTTAGTCATTAGATAGCTCATGGCACCTATTCAAGCATGCTCTAGGAGCCCTACGAGGACTTAAATTACAAAGATGTGTAAAATAAACTTTAATTTTTAATTATGCATGAAAAACATAACTGTCCAATATTGAATAATGGAAAAAAGTGATAACGAGATTAATATCAAATTAGTAGAAGATTACTAAATGCAAATCGAAGAAATAAAAAAGCGTAGTTATTTTTATATCCCGATATGAACATTTTGAGTAAAATATCGATTTGATATGTATTAGAGCTTTTATGCAGCCTCTTTATTTCAAATTGATGTGATCCCATAACCGCGGTCCATTATCTCTGTTTCCAAACCAGTTATGGGAAAGATTGCAAATGTATATGCTAAATATGTTTGTCTAGTTAAGACATTCGATGAGACAAGTTCATGAACGTAATCATAGCAGCTTAAATAGTTCTGGCTGGAATTTGTTACGGCTAGGTGCAAAATTTCTCCCATTCTGTGTAGTGTTATGGACAAAGTGGATAACATAATCTCCGTTAGACAACCACACAATCTTCACGAATCATCCTTTTTCTCGAAATCACTCAATAGGTTTTAGAAAGGATTACATTTCCATCGAGAAAGCAATTTAAACTTTGAGACAATCGTATTTCTTCCATATATATATATTTTTTTCCAGATGAGAAATTAGATCTGTGGGGTCATAAGCTCTCTCGGTCGTTAAGAAGGCCAAATCAACAATGTTTAAAACAATAACATCCCGATAGCAACAATTTAGGCAATTTCCGAAAATGCTTCGGATTAAATTGGCACAACAGTAAACTTTTTGCCTTGATTAAATTGAGAGGTGTTTAAATAATATGTCGTCATGCCTAATGGGGTTGAACATCATTTTGATATAAAATTTCATTTGATCTAATCGATTTATTTAAAGTAACAATGAAATTTATCTTTGTTTGTTTAACATCCTATGAAAGTGGAAGCGGCCAAGAACCATTTGAAGCCCGTAATGTTTAATGAGTTCAGAAAAGAAACTATGCAGCATCCAACGTGTATTGAGATATTCACTCAGAAAGAACTTGGCAGAAGTTGCAGAAAATGGTTTACAAAATCAAGAAGTGGCGCTGTCACCCTCCACGAAGTTGAAGACGGAACTGAATGCCCCGTTGAAATTTGTGATACGCTTTCAGAAGCAGAAACTGAATTGGTGAAGAAACACCAACAGCGACCATTACTTAAATTTCCTTATTTATGTTTTTCATGCTTAAACGGGCACTCTATCTTTCTGCTCAATTACTCATTAATAGTTACCTCTAAGCACCTGCATTCCTTAATATATACATGCGATTTTCTTGTCCCAGAATCATAAACAAAGAATCAATAGATGTATTTTAATTGCCCTTTGAAGTGACAACAAGTTAAACAATAAGCTTAATTTATCCTTTATTTGTATTGGCAAAACTTGTATACACTAAGAAAATTGGTGTTCCAATTTTCATGTAGTACGAATTCGTAGTTATACATTGTCTTTTTCGTTTTCAAAGTAATTTGACCTCAATCTAAAATTGTTTTTACTTTTCCTAAGTTTAAAAACCTTATTAAAATTCGTTATGTATACTTGATCTTTATTCCTTTCCTTAGTTTAACTTTCTCAGGTTAAATTTAAAATTGTTCATGCCGTGTTACTCAATAGTCACCGCCTAATCTTAAATTAAAAATATTTGGTTCTGACACTTGACTCATATATATGACATTTTTTGCAAAAAATATCCTAAAGGATTATCCATATCCAATAATAGCTAAAATTTTGAAGGATAATAAATGTAGGATTTATTATTATGACAAATTAAAATAATTAGGAAAATTGGAAAAAAAATGAATTCGTAGATCGCTCATGAAAGTGAGTCTGCCCAATAGAGAAAGAGAAGTTGTTTTCATTTAGGCAATTTGAGAAGATACGGGGATTTAATAAAATGACTTACCACAAGCATCAATTCGTAGCCGTGAAGTTTACGAAGTGCTTTACTGCTTTGCGATGTCACTTAACACGATTCTTTACACTTACAACTCCCTGTAGAAGTCTAAGATACATTTCCTTTCCCGGATCTGCGTGGTAGAGCGAAAGTGGAGTAGCTGATAGTTTGGAACCAAAAAATGCCTAATTACTTGAGGTAAGAGAACTGAAGGCTACCAAAGAAGCCTTTTAAAATTGAGAAGGTATAAGGAAGAGGGACTTTAGCTAGAAACGTGTGTGAGTAGTGAAGGCAAGAGGATTTTTGTGGCATTTTTGTAGACATGACTCAGATTTCGTTTGCGACGTGAAGTCCAGCAAATAGTTTTGAGCCTTTGATGACAACTAGTGCTGGAAACGTTCTTAAGATTTGACAGCGTGAAGGCCGATGCTAAAATCGCTTTAAGTCGAGTGGTCGATCTTGAAAATATAACATTGGAGGGGTTGGTCGCTCCTACCAGATCACGTGGGAAGGGTCCTCTCCGCTCACGTCGTGGTCACCAATTTGAAGCGGTAGGCTAAATTTAAGTATTATTAACTTTGTATGAACTTTTATTAACTTTTATTGTGTATTAACTTTCCGTATAAGGTCACATTTCCGGAAGTGAGTAAGTTGGGATCTTCTTTGAGGCTGCCATATAATTTTGCTTTTCGAGAAGCCAATGTTCTGCAATGAGATATAGATATAGACATCTCCAAACAAAAAATGGCTTAAATAGCTATTTCGACACTAT
The DNA here is from genome assembly GCA_034697525.1 of Lithobius microps. Classification (NCBI taxonomy): domain Eukaryota; kingdom Metazoa; phylum Arthropoda; class Chilopoda; order Lithobiomorpha; family Lithobiidae; genus Lithobius; species Lithobius microps. The sequence continues at coordinate 18,994 of JAQIVA010000010.1, read as the reverse complement.
AATTTAGACAAAGGAAAAAATTGAATCCTGGACTTTTGTTTAAATTTGTCAAATACTAAATATACTATGGTCATACGTATTCGGGAAATGTTCTCTGTCTGATCAGCCATTATATGCAGGATGCTACTTTTGGACCTACTTATTTCCAACAGAGGACTCTACCTTGGTGGTATCAATCTAAAATATACTTAAGCAAATGCTTTGGGTAGGAAATAACATGTTTAAGAATGCTTTATTTCAGACTGTGCTTCCTGCTTGAAATCAGATCTAGTTGAATAAACAAATGTTCTGTTTTCGACGTTTTAAATGTCAATTATAATCTATTATGAAATACCACATCTGTGTTATCCACAAAACACTTTAAGTGGGTATTTATTAGTAAAAATAGATAATAGATAATGATTTTCAATTAAATTTGGCTACTCCGGATCGGATAACAAAATAAAGTTGCTCATCGACTCTTCATTAATAATAAGCTTTAATTTTTATTGTGAGATTAATTTGACAATTAATTAATTAAATAACTCTTCAATATTCAAGATCAGGTTCTTATAAATGAACATTTCTCGTGAAAGAGATTTGAGTCGGCAAATAACAAGTATCAAATAAATAAAAATGGAATTATGAAGATGCAGAACTCACACTGACATGATTTGAACTTTTCATTTGAAAATGATTAAGAAAAAACATGGCTGAAAACCTCGTGCACTGACGGAACACTGAGGGGGCGGCACATACTCAGTCACCTATCATTTCTTGGATGGAAATTTTTATCCTACTCGAAGTTATTTTTTCGTTAGCTGAGAAAAAACGTAGACATTCGAGGTGTCTTAAAGCAAGTTCATAGTAGACAGGAATTGTCAAATAATAGTTTCTGATGCCTGAATAAAGTAAGGATCAACTCTAAGAAGTCCAACATGTATATTTCGTTAAGCATCATGGCTTCCATGACATTGGTAACAGTATTAAGGCTCCACGTTGACTAAGAGGCAGGACCTACTTATAAGGATCTAGCAATTAAACGATCGCACAAATTCAGAGTTCAAACATATTTCATTTCAGCGTTGTTATGAAATTTGAGTAAGGAAATCAACAATTAGGTATTCGATATGAATTAACTGAATTTCTCAAATGGGCCTGTTCGACAATACGCATAGGGGTAAATGTGCATATTCAAATCTTAAATGTAAATATGACTTACTTGGCTTCTTGATGTCGTAGACGTCGAAATTCGTTTGTTCAATCACAATGAAGCGCAAGCATTCTTACAGAGGTTTACCAAAAAGAGTGATATCTTGTATTGTAATAACATTTCATTTTAAAAGACAATTTAATCAGCGGAGTAGGAACTCAACACACGGGCTGCTTTCTTGACAAAATTATCATAAATTCTTCAAACTTGGGGAGCTCATTCATTTAATCTTCTGAGCAGAACAAATAATAACTCGTATATGATTTCTGAGTTCATTCTTAGCAAATTGGTTGAGGGAATAAATTCAGTGACATGATAAATAATTTTAGGTTGGAGGAATAAAATATACATGTCCTTTGCAAACGCACTTTTGCATTTTATGGAAAAAATCAAATCGAAATCAACGGGCCAGTGTCAATAATTCAAAGCGCTCCAAATGCATGAAAGTTGAGGATAAAGTTTATGATTTCAATGTTTTTTCTGCGTATAACCTTCCAAACTCCGAGGCTGAGGTTGAGCTGATCTGGGCGCATTGCTGTGGGAAACATTGAGCCGAAAGATTGTTCAGGGCAAAATCCTCATGGGGAATCGATTAAGAGGAAACAGCTGATATGCTAATTCACAAACTGACAATCTTCCACCTACTTCGACAAGGCTACTAACATAATCAACATTTTCAACATTGTCTGAGGCTACTGGTCTTCCACGACCCTCATCATTTTCAACAGCTTCTCCACCTTCTCTAAATTTACCCATACATTTGCCAACGCTAGTTCACTTCGGAGCATGATCCCCATAAACTGTTTTCAACTCATGAATGACCTCGGTTCCTTCCCCACAAATATTCAATAGAAACATAATGCTGGTTCTCATTAATCTCAAAATCCTTTGCATCCAGCTGTGATAATAAACCTGATTTTACCTAGCACCTGTCGGCATCCTTCCTAACCGTAGAATGACTGCAAGCGAACAGTGTACAGTTTAGTTCAGACAATTACCGACTGACATAGTCTAGCAGGTTTTAACTTAAGAATACCACGTATATCACCCTTAACTGAACAACAATCTTCGATTCGTCATAGAAGGCAAATAATAGAACTGACGCTTATTTTTAAGTGTTAATATAGAAAATCGTCTTCATTTTCGTCTTTATGAAAATGTAGCAAAAGTTTTAGCTTAATAAAATACAATATGAATTTGTTGATATTTAAAAAATTGCGCTTATTTTTGAAAAATATTAACAGCATATTAAAATGGCAGATACTATGGAATGCAATGGAAATTAAATCAGAAAATCTTTAAATCGAATTAATAGTCTCGCATACAGAAAGACTGTCAGTAAAAATTCGGTATTGTTTTGGCAATTCCTAAACTGAGGGTGCTATTTATCACAATTTTCTCCAAATTTATAAGGTAATTGAGTATGGCGTACTAAGGAGGTCCGTCGTTAAATTGCAACAGTGTGTGAAGTGTTTGTGTTAGATTTTGGCTTCATTGTTTTTCTTTTATTATTTATCGGTTATTAGTCCTGGATTTTATTTTACTCTTTTGGAAATAAGGATAAATTCAAACGTATTGTCAGCCAAGTCAGATGTGTTTGGTGCATAAATAGGAAATCTAAAATATATTGTAGAAGTAAGCATAATTTGACCCGAGTTTATCCATTTAATACAGAATAATGAAAACTTGAGAATCGATCCGAATGAATTGTACGATTTCTAACCAACAAAGAACGCCTCAGAAATAGAAATTGAACCGATATTTGAATCTAATGATATAGCATTTTATGGACTATTTATTTATATACAAATCCATCCTCGTCTGCGGTTTTCATTGCCTTCTTGCTTACATTTAAAAATATCTCAAACATACCAATTTAACAGGTTCAGGAATCATCCCTTAATTCGAACTTCAATTCACTTCAATTTAATGGAAATGATAAATGGATGTCAAACCACACAAGTTGGAAAATTTCACTTTATTGTAGTTGGACCAAAATAATGACCTTGTCAGCATTAAAGCTTTCAAAATATTCTTCAAAATTTAGCAATAATTCGTACAAACGTAAAAAGGGGGGCATTCTCTATTAGTCTTCTTAACTCTGTGAACAAAATTGAACAAAATCCATTATATACATTTTTACAAAATGCACTTCTTATTCTTGACATGATGATTAAGAACTAAAAATTCTAACATGAGATATCAATTATTTCCTACCTTTTAGTTTATTTAGATAGCAGCAATTTTTCAATGGAGAGTTTTATTTTCAGGAGTTCCTTAAATATAATCTGCTATTATTAATAAATCCTTTTCGGTTGGTCAGTAGGTATATAGATAGAAATCGACGGAACAATGCGCTACCAATTTTTGAAAAAATCTGACATATGTCTTCCGATGTTGCACAGGCAATGGACTAAATGTTGGAAACACATAACATTTTGTCTGCATACAAATTTAGGATGCTAGAGATAATCAAAACTTTAAAAACTTAATTAATTCTTTATTTAGTTAACTGTTGTTTTATTTTAAATGACCTTTTTCATGCATAATTAAAATATTATCGAAACTTTATGAGATTGCCAAACCTCACAGTCATTCAAAGCGGCCAAATTGCAGGTGCTCGCATGGCGGGCTCTATTGCCTCAGAAACGGCCGCAAGCATGTCTGGCGTTTCAAGTAGCACTGCCTGTCGCCCGTGGAGGGGAAGGAAAGACGTCCACAGAAAAGCAGAGGTCTCCAGACTCATCTGGAAGCAGAATTTGTAAAAAAAAACTTAGGTGCTTTGATCATTCTCTTTGTGGAACTATGTGCACCCCAGCTGAATTTAAGTCTCTGGAGACAACAAAATGTAATTAAAATTCTGTAATTCTTTTGCGTTGATGACTGAGGTTAAGTAACTTTACGCAAACCCGCAACGATTTTTTTGGAAATTTTGAATGCCTAGCGAATGTGTGTGCATACGAATGGCATGAAATGCGGTTGGGACATTTCATATGCAACGAAAGTTCTTTGGAGAAAAGTGTTTTCAAATCAAAGAGTTTCATTCAGATATCAACCCTATCTTGTTTTGGGTCATCCCAATGGTTCTCTTTGATTTTTGCTTAAATAAAATAGCTGTTGCTAGAGCGGCTTCCATCGAGTGATTTGTAATCGACGAAGCAGATGGCAGTCTGAAAGGCTAGCATGTTCGTGGGTGAATAGGGTGCCTTTGAAGAATTTTCTCTCAATCGAGTTCTGATTCGTTCTTTCTGACGGGATTCTCGTTGTGTGGCGTCGTTCCTCATTGTCCTGATGAAACATCGCCATCCTCCATTCTGTGTAGTTGGCCCTTTCGTCAAAGAATTGTTTAAATCCCAACATTGTCTATCACTGATTTGAGAATTAATTCTTGTTAGAAAAGTTTGTTGCCATTCTGAGTGCATTATTCATTTATAACCTATGGCGTTCTTGATAAAGCGCCCAATACATGAAACTCAATCAGCGTGACCTCAAAAATACACTACGCCTGCCCAAACATAACTATCGGACTCCGAAGTTGCCAATCAAGGTCTGTTACTAGCCAACGTTTCTGTTCGCAGTCTCTAACAAAATCTCTTGTTTGGTCATCGCTTCTTCATGAGCGCGAGGAACACTCAATCTACCCTCTCAGGAATTGCCGATACGCCTTGGAATGAATCCTAGTGTTTAGTAAAAAGCAAAGTGCAGATGTTAAGCTACAAATTCACGAAATTGAGAAAGTAGCTCCTATCCTTGAAGAAATTTTCTGGATTGGGCTTATGGCCTTCGCCTATAACGACGTGGAAACTGCGTTTTGTTCACAGAAATAAGAACACAAATAGAGAAATTTTTTCAAGATTCCACAAATAATTGCTAGTTTTCGTGGAATAATTTGAAAGATTTAATGCTGACAGCGTCGGTATTTGGGTCCAATTACAGTAAAGTGAAATCGTCCAACTTGTGTGGTTTGACATTCATTTAATAATTGACATTTCATTTCATTAAATTGATGTGATTTGAAATTAGAGTTAAGGGTTACCTTCGTGAAATATTGGAATTTGTGTGGTTAAGAAATTTCTAAATGTAATCAGGAAAACAACGAAATCAGTAGATGATTATGGACTTATGGATACATATATGGCTACTTAAATGACCTATCATTAGATTCAAATATCGGTTCATTTCTACTTCTGAGGCTTTCTATGTCTGTCAGGAACCATGCATTTTCTTCGGAACTTTTCTCGAGTTCTCATTAAGCTGTATTTATTGATTCAAATCGCGTCAAATATGCGTACTTCCACAATACATTTTAGATTTTCTATGTATCCACCAAACACGGCTGACTTGGCTGACAATACCTTTCAATTCATCCTTAATTTCAAATGAGTAAGACAAATCCACGACCATCATTCGATGAACAGGCAAATAAAACAATAGAGCCAACATCTAGCACAAACACTTCACACACTGTTTCAATTAAACGACGAACTGCAAATACATTCAATTGATCACTACTATTTATTCGTGGGGCCGTCAGCAATACGTGTAATTTACAGGATACACGGATGCAAACAAATTAAAACTTATTATACCCTGTCAGTCATATGGAGTCTGAACTAGACCATACGCCGGTCGATGGTTAGAAAAGAAGCCTGCAGGTGCTAGTTGAAAATAGGTTGATTATCACCCACATTTCGAAGGTATTTTGAGATAGGAACAATCATCAAGTGTCCAGTGAAACGTAGTTGGAGAGGAACCGAGATAATTCAAGCTTAGAAGACTGTTTATGAGGACCGTGTTCCGAAAAAACCTTCGTTTTCAAATGGATGGATAGATTTAGGGAGGTTGAGAAGCTATTGAAGATGACGAAGGTCGTGGAAGCCCAGTAATCTCAAAACGTGTTGAAAATAATGATACTCTAGCCTGGTCGTAGAAGGTGAACGACTGTAAATTGTGAAATATCTTATCAGTTGGTTTAGCTCATTCAATTCCGCAAGAGCATTTATGCCTGAGCAAGCTTTCGTCTAGATGGGTCCCCAAAAGGCGTTGAGCCTAGATCAGCTTATCGTCGGATGTGAACTGTCAACAGCAATTTTGATCGGAATTGATGCAAGTGGAGACGCCTTTTCATTTGAATATTTACTGAAGATGAAGCAGGCCTTCACAAGTATGATTCTGAAATAAACACCAGTCCAAACAGTGGCTTCCGCGTGCTTTAGCTGGTCCAGTGAAAATGAAGTCTGAGAGGTTCTTTAATAAGGTGGTGGCTACAGTTCTCTGGGACTCGGAGGGGGTTATGCTAGTCCATTTTTAGAAGTTTGAATTACTGTCAAATGATTATATTATGTAGAAATTTCAAGTAATTTTCGAGCAAAATTAGCTAAAATGGGCAAGGAAAGCTTCAGTCTGGAATATTCTTTCATCATGACAATGCTCCGGCGCTTTCTGCATGGATAACAAAGAGAATGTCTATAAGGCAGAAGAAGTCCGCTTCAAAAGCACTGATGAAGCAAAAGTTGTAGCAGAAACAAAGCCTAAAATCGCTATACAGAGTCCTTCACAAATGGTTAAAAAGGATGGAAACACCTCCTAGAGAAAAAAATACTTTTACAGTCCATTCATCTTAATATGCTGATTTGGAATTTTAGTCATTCTAAATGACAAAAGGTCTTTTGCCATTTTAATTTTATGATATTTAATCAAAATGGAATTTAAAAATTCAATTTTAAGAATTCATCAATGCGCACAGTCTGCACTATTTCATTCTCCTGAGACATCTACTCACAAACATCAGTAAAAACTTTCACATGTTACACACTGTGGTGGTGTAAAAGACCAGTAACTGATCGCCTGTCTCATATTGGAAAAATGATTTCCGCTGCAGTCTTCCTAATTATCATTGTCGTCGCGGTGCCGGGAGACCTAACTTGGTACTAATAATCATCAAAGTGTCAAAATTGATTGTGAATCGTCATGCAGTGGAAATGTGATAGCTACTACTATGCGAAATTGTGAATTGATTTTACTAGTAACTCCTACTTGAAACACAAGCCAATCCTGATGCAAACTGCACTTTTCCAGTAGCAAAACCAGGTACGTATAAAGCATTATTAATTGTGCTTCTATATTGCCTCCTTATGCTTATGCACCAATTTTTAAAATAGCCAAAGTGGCGTTGAATTTCCCTTTCCCTTACTCTCGGTTTGAGGCTCAAAAAGGTTACTCATTGGTTCGATTCGCTGTAAGATTATCCCACGATCTCTTCGATGAATATCGCAAGGTAACTTATAACTTGGCCTTACGTGCATGCCTTTTATAAAATCAATTATTCTATTCGAATACTTTGCAATTTGCAATTTCAACGGATTTAAAGGTTCAGGAGCCCATTGTGGTATTACTCAAAATTTTTAGTGTTTTATTTGTTTTCTAGGTCGCTGCTTTCAATCAATCTATTGCCTTTACTAAGGAAATGTAGAGAATCTTTGGTCTGAATGCGTTTTATACACGTTAAACGTTAGCAAAGGAAGTGAAAATCGAACATTTCTTCTGCTCCATGTCGATGATTTCTCTCAGTATGTTCTAGCTACCATCGACTGGGCGCGACATGACTACTTGATTGGTTCATTCTAGAGTGCTATCATACAAAAGGTATGGAAAATTTCTAATAGAATACCAGTAACTATCGATTAACGACAGAAAAACGATTAAATCACTTTGTCTTTTAACCAATCAGTCATCGCAATAAATTGTTATTTGATAATTATAAAATAAAATTACTTTTGCTATCAATTCAATCAAGAATTCAATATGATAAAAATCGCAAATTGTAGAAGAAATCTCTGGAGCGCTAGGGACTGCAACTATGGTAGCATTAAACACTTCAACTACACTAAAAGTTCATTTTATCCCCAAAACGCCACAACAGTAACAACGACGACGACAACAACAGCAGGGCTGCCGATGAGTAAGCGTCACTTAATATTTGCAATACCTTCAAATGGGTTTCATGTAGCTCAAATGTATGACTAATTTCCAGATACAAATTCAACGGGTATACCTATGAGGATTCTTACCACCCAGACCCCTTCTCCCAAACGTACATTTTATGTGGACTAAACTGAACAAATTTTCTAATAGGTAATATGCTGAATGCAGGTATTTTCGCTAATAAGGATTTTTTAACACACGCCCCAAAATCTGCATGACTTTCACAATAATTTCTTTGATTTTAGGCTGCTCATTTGCTCCTGATCTGGCGTTTTGTACATATTAATTCATACGAAATATCTGTCCAAAAAAGGATACACATGAAATTCATTGAAAACTACCAGACCTATTTCAATGATTCGAGGCATTTAATGTGGATGGCACTTCAAATGAGGATGAAATGTAAGAATATTCACATTTTGCATAAGGAGCACCCTTCTACGCTCCAAGGCTGAAATGGTTGTGAATAGGCAATGTTAATATAGAAATTGAGCTCTAGGAACTTTGAACCTAGCAAAGACTTATTAAGTAGACCGTTTAATGCCGCAAATTACTGGATTTAGATAATAGAGTTGCTGCTTTGATTTAATGGCATCTCCTTAAACCGAGAACGAATAACGGCTATTTTTAAATTGAGCTTATAACTAATCAATCTATATTTGGTGGTACATATCGTCTGTTTGCTAAGCAGTGTTCCAAGTTGCTACTCCAGAGTGATAATGAATATATATGCAAAAACTTCAGTTCGTCGGAGGTATCAAGCATCACATTCCCCATGCGAATGTCACACCTGAAATCGCATTCAGCGGCCTGCATTGAGCATGCCAATCATGGCGTTCTACACGTTGTGCAGCAAAGTGGCCTCAACTTAGCTTGAATTGAAATGTACAAGGTCTCTGCACTCTTCTAAAGATTATAAAATTGTATCACTCCTGATACTTCGACACCTTCTTTGTCATGAGCAACCTCATAGAAGGACATTGATGAGCATGCCAATTATCCATATCTTGTTGGTCAAGACAGACATAAGTATTATACATTGATATAGTCAATTATTGCCTCTGATTGAAAATGGTCTGTTAGATATTCCTTATCCATTCAACTGATTTTCTTTTCTGGAAATATATTTATTCCTTACAAATGACTACACTGTTGTAAGCCTTTTAAGATCAGTCGGATCAAGATCTATTCAACTTTGTATGACTTTGTGGAAAGCTTTTCTTATAACCAAACCTCCATGCCATTTTAAACGGGAATTTTGATCTGATTAAAAGAACAATCATTACACCCGACTGCAAAGTCATCAGCATTTGCAAACTGTTATTTTATCAAAAAAAATAATCACAAACTTCTACGATTGGAGGTTTAACACACCAAAACATACACTCATAACGGGTGGCGAGGTCTAGGTCTTTTTTGGTCAATAGCAGAAAATGACCAAATGTTATGATCTGAGCTAGATTTAATATGATTATGTTTTCGTAAATTAACCCTCTTGGAATGATGTCATCACCCAGAGATTGCTTCAAAGTAAAAGGTTGGTAGAACCAGACATTTCAGCTACTCTGTCACCGTTTTAACTTGCTTAATAATTTGTTAATTACAAGTTAAATTGTGGACAATGTTTAATACTCTCAAATGGAGTTTAACATAGTGCTGTAATAGAATTAATAGCACCATAATTTGCAAGCATTCAGCAAATATAAAATGAGCACAAGCATAATCAACCCTCCATGTTTGTTTTATATTGTCCAAAGGTTTTGTATAAGAAAACTATATATAGATGCATAATTGTCGCTTTCAGACACTAACATATAAGGAATATTTAATAGACATAATTGGATGCTCAAACATGGCTGATAGTAATTTGTAAATGGAATAAACGTAGTTCTCTATCGGTTAAAGTAGTATAATGAGTTTCTCTAGAACAATCGCTATTTTCCAAGTGGCAGTAATATATGAGATTTCGCACGGTTGATTTCTAATTTGGGTAGTCTTGGGTATTATTTTTACAATTTAAATTTTAACATAAATTTAAAAATATGATCATCCAACTCAGCTGAGTTTGATTAGTGATAAAGTGAATCCACGTTTTTTCTTTAATTTTTGTGTAAATTGAACCGATTTTATAGCTGATAATAGAGAGAAAAAAACATAGATGAATGTTCTGAAGGTAACGTTCGGTATCTGACAAACAAGCAGAGCTATAGAACTAGAAACTGGACTGCTATTTGACCTTAAACATTTCTTTTAATTTCAGCAATGTAATGTTTAACCAAAAGAAATCATAGATCGTACAAAACCATCTCACTACTTACAAACTTTTCATTTGTACAAGAATATACCCTAGGCTGTATTGATCAGGGTCAGAGAAAGTGATTCAAATTTAAATCACTTATTGAATATGATAAATAAAATATTATACAATTTATATAAATTTATTCCCATTATATATATTTTAATTTTTCTAATTGTCTGCTAATTTCTTCTGAATGTGAATACCTCTGTTATTATTAATATTTTCTGCTTTTGATTAATTGAACAACTAGTAAATAGCACTTTTAAGCGCTTGTAGCTGCGTTGCCACAGCTGTTGCTCCGTGATTTTGTATATGACACTTTGGCGAAACAGTAATACTCAAACAAAAGCGAGCATATAATATTGGTGTGATAAAAGTAATGCCGCGATTCCATTAAGCGAGATCTGTTGACAAAATTCACAGTTATACTGATATTTTGGCTGTTGTAAAATTATGGTGCCAAAAGTGCAGCTGTCTTTATAATAGTAAACTATGATTGATTATTGAAATTTGCTTTTTTGACAAAATATATACCAAAATTTATACATGTCAGAACATTGACCGATGTGCTTTGTACACTAAGGCTAAATTCTTACCAAATAAGTAAAAAAATGAATTTCTTGCATTCAGGCACATTTCTGCTAGAAATGCATGTCGTTTCAAGTTTGTTTAAATTAATTCATGCTTATTGCATTTTATGTGGGCGATGGTCCCATAGACTTAATATGATTAAAAAATATGGTTATAAGGTTAAAAGTATGGTTTACCTGTGATAATTGACCATTAATATCAAAAATATGTCGAGAAATAAACCTAACAACCTTCGAAGGTTGATATTTAAATAATATTATATTAAAGCCGATCTTTTTAAAATTAAATTTTAATATTATCTTTAAAAAAATTTATTATAGTGAACAACGGTTTGTGCTCAGTTTTGCCTATCGAAGAGGAACTGTTTTGATAAGTTTTATAAAAAATAAACAAATGGTAATTAAATAAGGCAAATTGACTAAGCCGACCTTATAAATTTATGCAAGTATATAAAAAATCCGGAAGATAAAATTGAGAACTGTTTAATTTCTTATGATCCTCTTTGGCGAAAGTTGAATGTGGTTGAAGAAATTTCGCATAATAATTTGAAGACCAGTTAATTTTTTATAATCGCAGCACAGATTTCTTCTTTTCTGTTGGAAATCAAAGTTGTCTAACAATTTTGAAAATGCACGTACGACAAAATTCCAGAGTGCATAAAAGGGCCTTGCGACTCGATGCGCAGACATGTAAATGACACGCAAAAGGAGTAATTCAGAAGTCCAATGTACATGGTTTGATCTTCGACAGTTACCACGTCCCAAGTTGGGAATAGTACCAAAAAAAGTGCAAATTCAGCTCGAAAGAGGTTGCTGACTTAAAGATAGAGCTGATGGAAAAAATTGTTCTTCCCAATTTCCAAATTAAAAGGAATCACGCATTTTGTTATCCTTTGATTAATTTTAAGCGACAGCGGCAACCAATTTATAGTCGACAGCAATGCATCCAGAGTTGGGCCAAATAATATTTTATAATCCACTTATTCCATTTCCTATCCAGAGTATTAAGAGTAAGCGATGCCAGATAGTGAGACTACAAAATGCATTTTAGAACACTGGAAACTCACGAGAAGTGAGACCATGACTTTTTCAAGATTACCTTTGAGGGTAGCTGGTTGACCCCAAGGCTACAAGGCATAGAAATACAAAACAGAAAGCCAAAGTAGTTTTACCTCTATGAACTCCCGAAATGCATAATTTGCTAAACCATATGGTTGAATGGCACTGACGGCAGTAATGAGGTCATATGTCAAGGAGGAATCAGTGCCTACGTACCCGAATTTACTAATATGCCGACCACACAACTACAGAGTTCTCAAATATTTTATTTCTGCCTGCAAATGATCTTGAATTAGGAACAACAATATGCAGCCTGACCCTCCATGAATTTTAATATTACAAATATAGGTTTTTTAGACAGGTGGTAGAGTAGCTATTGTTCACAAAGATACCTTATATAAAAACACGACTTGCCAAATACCCGGCTTCATGGTGTCGAAGAATTCGAATGCCATTTGTCAATTACAATATAGAAAACGCTTTCGTCCGTCTTTCAAGTAGAAAACCATGCATGGATTTGGCAGCATATTAGAGAACTGCTGCGTCGCAAAAGTCTATAAAGGAGAATTTAATCACGATGTATATAGGATAACACCTTTTCTTCTCACAATATATGTTGCACGAGGATTCTAGGGGGCAGAAGAAAACACAAGAAGGACAAAATTCTACCTACTTGTCCTTGCAATTTCTGCCTATTTGACGCACTCTTTTGTTGCAATGTTAGATGCTATCCAATGTTTTCGCTTGGAATATTCATTCAGCTGACTCCAAGGAATGTTGGAAAATCGTCATATTTGCTTGAGCTGCTTTGGATTTTTGCATTAAGAGGGACATTAGCCAGCGAACTTAAATTTTATAGAAACAAGAATTTCTTAGAGGCACATTCTTTTCATTGCTTTACATTACTTTGAGCACCTTCGAAGTGATTCAAGAAGGCTTGGGAATTTTGACTATTTAATAACTTTCAAATCTGTAGTATGGCTATAAGTAATTTCTAGTTCCGTTAAAATATATTTATGCAAATTGTATTTGCAGAATTTTTACGTTTTCCTGATATACACAATGCTTGATCATAGCTAAATACATATGTTCACTAACATGGGTGATTGCAATCAAATCCATTATATGAGGAACCGTCTCAACAGTTAAGCTGAGACTTCTAAGTAAGAAAATTTCAATTCTAAAGGCAAACTAAGCAGCATAGCTACAAATTTATCATTGGCTCTGTTTTCATGCCAACGGTTCTCGCAAATTTTTCAACATCATGAGTTAGTTTTCAAGGGATTGGCTTTTTGCTTCAAGTATCAAAGTTTGCAATGCAACGTTAATGCTGTGACAGATAGTTAGAAACGCCTAAGCTCTAAATGGCTTTAAGAATGTTTGAAGTGATTTTAAATTAATGTATAAGCAGAGTCACCAAATAATTGGTTGTGCAATGAAAACAACAACGTACTTTTTAATCTGATTCGAACCCATCATTGTAACGCATTATTTTACAAAGGCGAATGACACACTTTTGGTATAATTGGTGAATTTTAGTTTTAATTCGCAGTTTTCGTAGGCTTCATTGTATTTTGAACAGATTTGAAGAAAGCAATTCAAGAAAAGAAAATTTGTGTTCTTATTCAAACATTTTATTATATTTTTCATTCAACTTCAATTTATTCAATCCATGCAAAAAAAGGTTCGTTGCTGCTCTTGCTACGATTAAATAAGTGTCAAAATGTTCTTTTTATTAAAATGTAACTTGACATTCACATTTTGCAGGTAAACCATAGTTTCCTCCCGCCGATTGATTATATCAAGTGAAAATCAAGAAAACTAAATTAAAATTGCATTTTTCAAAACAAATTACAAAATATAGTTTTCATAATCAGGTAGAAAAAATCAGAAATAAAGCTTTCATTTTAAATGGTAGAATGGGAAAATGTTATCTTCGTCTTTCTGGAGAAATATATACTGCTTTAATTTATTGAAATAAAACCAACTTTGTATTTCTATTTAAATTTTGGCAGACTTGTAGTCAATCGCATTGATAGCCCCGCAGAAAGGTGTCAACGGACAGCCATACTGGCAGTTCGAAATCGCTATTGTTTCAGCAATTCCTAACCTTAGGTTGCTATTTGTCAATTTTTTTCAATTTTTGAGATATATAAGGACGACGGATATTAGGATCTCGCGAGTCTTATAATTTTAATGTCTTTGCTTATTCCACCTCAAGTAGGCGTCTTTGAAATTGGGGTAAATCAACCGTGAAATCAGAAAACAAACATTTTTTGTAAATATTGTGTTCAAAAAGGAAATGTAAGATGTCTCGTTGGATTCATAAAGAATATACCTACAGATAGTATTAGGTAATGCTAGCACAAACGGAAAGCTGTGGTTAAGGCGTTTCAAATGATACATAAAAAAGCGCCAAGGAAAAATCGTTTTTTTAAATTGCACTAATAGAAAGGGTATATTCTCTCACACAAAAATATACACTTTATAATTTAAATCGAAATTGGCTCTGGATGTACAACCGCAATTGGTACTGCGTTACACCGGAATTACGCAAATTGCAAGCATCAAATAAAATATAATACGAGAGGAATTTTTAAGTACTAATGATTACATATATCACAATTAATTGTACAATAAAGGTTTATTTCAAATGTTTCCCGCCTTGTAGTCGATGGATTCGATGGCTTTGTGTAATCAGGCCAGTAAAGCGACTATAAGCGATTTCGAATCGGTTTCCTGAATAGGGTCATCTTCAAATTCTTCGGAGTTGAATGTAAGTAGTTCAGTAACGGCAAGCATTTTAAAGATCCGAAACCGTCTGCAGTAGGTATTGTAAGATTTTCGAGCTAAAAAGGACGCAAACTTCCGAATTCCGCTGGTAGTAGCTTGAAGAAATGGTGATTTGGATTGCATGTCTACAATATAAAGGAGCTCTATGAATGTTAAACCCATTAAAGGCTGTTCAAATTTGTAATTAAACACCAAAGACTTTTGGTATAAGATACAATGGTGGTTAAGGAACACCAGAAATGACATCTTCGGCCTTGTATCTCATCTCGACACCATAATCATTTAATTCACCTATTAATTAACCAATTGCTAAGACTTCGATCAGAAAATCGCTCATTTCACCTTTTCAAATCCAGCTTCTCCAAGTTAAGGCTTAATATTCGGAGCTAACGAGGAAACGCTCGCATGACCAGGTCCCAGACTGCTACGTCAGAGCTCAGAATGCCAATAATTGTCCATGCTTCTTGCTGATTACAGAGTCTTGCTTAAAAATTCTCATCGCAAAATGGTTTTATGATTAAAATGTTATATTTAAAATGGCCTTTCAGAGGCAATCATTGAGTGCACCATCAAATCGAATCGGCCTTTGCCTATCCTTCACGTATAAATTCCACTTGGCCTTGGCCGCATAGAATTCAAAAGTGGCTTTAATGGTACTTGAGCGGAAATCTTTGAAGTTTCTGCACACTGTTATAGAGGATACAATTTCTCGGTGCTAATAATTGATCATGCCTTTGTGATCATGAACAACTGCAAAGGAGGGCCCTGATGGACAGCCTAAGGCACTGACAACAGACAATGTAACCAGGAATAACGCTGCCATTCTACAAACCCGATCTCATTTGTAGTGTGCATTTATTGTGACTAAATTGTGACTAAATAACAGGAGTTGTGCTCGTTTAACATTTCTTATCCATAAATCCACTTTTCATTACGAAAAGAATAATTTATTATGCTCCAGCAAATGATTTTACTTTTATATTCTGCATTTTATTAGTCATCAAAACATCCCTCAATTCCCTAAAATGCCTTTAAATTTTGAAAATAGAGAATATAGATGCAGCAAGATGCTATATTTAGGAAATTTAACATAATTTATTTTAGGTAATAGTTTCAGCAAATTTTCATCCCCTAGAGGATTAACATTCGAATAACTATCTTACCTTTGAAAAGCAGCTTTTCACTTGTCAACTGCTAAAATTAACTGAAAATATTAATTCGATAATCTCAATTCGATATGGAAATCTAGATAGTTTTTTGAGCTAAAGCCATGGTTACCCGAATGCCTCCTCAAATTTTCAACCACGGATGTACAATTTAATTTATAATGTAATTTTAACTAAAATAGTGCGTTTTGGCTTATTAATCGCTTGTTAACTCCAATTTGCAGTCTAACATTTTTCAGACCGAAAAGCATGGAAGCAAAAAGTGAGATGATAAATGGCCACATTATAGTTACTCATTGTTAATTAACTACCGTTAGAGGCATTGGCTAACTTTAAACACTTTGCAGGTATAGTGAAACGTAAAAAGTTTCCATATTTAACGATAAGATCAAAATTGCCTTTCCCTTGTAAGCTCTATTACATCCATACTATTTTTGGAGCAAGCAATGCCTTCTAGAACCTAACGCACGTGCATAAGATACCTTGTTGTATTGATATTTAAAAATAGATTAATCTGATCTATTTAAAGGAGTTATTATCAAATTGATTGGTCAATAATATCGTCAGCTAAGATTGATATACTTATCTTTTCTCAAGCTCTTTATATTTTTTTAAATTGCCATTTTTAAAATTAAGGGACGACAATTACCTGCATCCAGTTCATTTAATCCCTTTTGCTTTTCATTACGATCGATAAATAATAATGATTACTTAAAAATCAAAAACGATAACTTTTGTTTAGGTAAACTTTTATGAGATCGCATTCATGCGGCTTTCATTGCGTGTACCAGTCAGAGGTGTTGCCATCAATTGCAACCTGCTTTCTTCTATCTATCCCGAGAAATTCAGCGTGCCTTCATCCAAGTTTTACAGCAAAATTTATTCCATTTACTTGAATTGCACTGTTTTAAAGACGATGAAATTACCACCCACACATCCAACGTTATAAACATCCGCACACGAGGGCGAAAATCCGCAAGCCAATGTACCAACAGCAGACAAAATACCAAGAAAAATTTAATCAATTTAATTATCCCCACCTTTTTGGCTTTGAGCTTTAATTTCGCACAGGGTTGTTTAAATAAAGGAAATGGTTGTTAAACATTCCTCATCCACAAAGACGCTTTTCATTTTATAAGCTAAATTTATTCTTCAAACTTAACTACACTTCTGACCGAATCGAATCAATATTTTTAAATCTGCATGCATCATTGAAAATGGTGCCTTACAATCAAAATTTCAAGCCCTTTGACAGTGAAATTTCGGTTTGATTCGTGGAACGATCGATTACATCGCTAACCTCACCATTTAAAACAAATCCTTGACCCCTCCTCTGCAATCGGAGAGTTTGCCGCGCAAAAAAATGCATTCACAACGGGTCGTGAGGCCTTGGTTTTTCAGATGCAATAGCAGTAGAGGGCCGAATGCTTTGATCTCTGTAGGAAATAATTTTGATCATACACCTATAATTGGCCATCATGGAGTGGCTTCAGAGTGAGCGATTACAATAAGTTTGGTTATATGGGCAATGTTCTGTGATCTGTATTTCTAAAGCAGCCATACAGAAGCTGAGGAAATTTAGTATTATCATCAAAGTGCAGAGTTTCAGACAGCTATTCGGTTTTAATAACTTTAAAGTCACACTATTTTTTTTTCTGTCGGACGTAAAAAACAATGCAGGGGCATGTAGTTATATTCTTGCCATTGATTTAATAGAATATGGGAAGATATTTTGATAATCTCTGCAAAAGAAACCAGTAATCTTCCTGGGGTTGGGTGATCCTCAACATATTTAGGCAAGAAAACAGGAGAAGCGGTCTGAGCACGTGGTTTTATTTTGGTCATATATTTTTCAAAGCAAATATTGATATCAACTTATAGGCCAGTTAATAGTTTTGCATTAGCAAACTGGTTATAGATGCATAATCGTCCTTTTAAACTGCTAATCAATTAGGATACTCGAAATTGAATAATTGAACATTCAAGCGCATTTTCTGGTCATTTGTAGTTTCAAAATTTTTTTGGCAAAATGAATGGATTTTTGCTTTCTTCTTAGTATTAAAGCAACGTAGTACGGATTATTTAATAATCCAAAATAGATGAAATTAGCAAGAAAATCGTTTATTAATTTGATTTTATTAACATGGACAACAAAAACCAAAAAGTCTCATGTCTCGTACATTCATAACAAAGGTGGTTGCGTAGGTTATATTTGCTGGAATGATCTTATCAATCCACTGGCTTTGCTTTATAAGTAAGTTTGGTTGAATAATAAATGGCAAAAGCTAGATGTATTTGTCAGGAAAATCCATTTGATTTGGGATATTAGGTTGATTTCAATCATAACAGCATGAACTGTTCTTAATAAGTTGCAACAAAAAGAAAGGTAATTCGTTCGCATCGATGGCTAAAGTAATCAGAAATATAATGGTATAATTTAAGGGAATCTAATTTCCCACCGCTAATTGGAAAATGTAAATTTAACTGTGTGGTATTCAGAAAAATGAGACTAGATCCTATTAGGAACAAGGTGGGTCATAAAATATCCCATTAGAAAATTACAAAATTTAGAGACAGTATCGATTTCTTAAATTTGCATCAAAATAACACGAGGAGTTGTTGAAAATTTCCACTCCTTTCGAGAATTTAAATTATTTCTAAGTAGAAATGAGGTTATAATATATATATATATATTTCAAATTTTAGTCCAGACGAGAACTAAAATTTGGGAGTTTCTAATTTATCTCAGTGGCTAAGCAGACCAAAGCAACGACCTGTAGAGGAATTATTTCCTCTTATTTTGAATAGAGAGCACAAGGAAGAAGACGATAAAAACGATAGTATTTATTCCTGAATAGTCCAGCGACACGTAAAGTTGGTGTGGACAGTTAGGACGTAGATTGGAATGAGA
>JAQIVA010000009.1:0-30087 GCA_034697525.1 Lithobius microps | reverse complement strand
GAAAATGGAATGCTGGAAGAGAGGCTTATCTTCGTTCGGTGTCATTTCGATACTTAACAGTTTAACGAGTCAAGTAATAATATCGAAACGAATCGTACAAATTTGAGAGGCTTTATATTATTTGTGAATATCGGCAAAATGTCATTACTTCAAAAGGAATATGAATGATTTGTTCTTTAATTATTTCCCTCATCCATCAAAGTATGAAACATAGCACCTCTTGGATATAGTGAAGATATATCGATCATGAACCGAAAAATTACTTGCGAGATTTCAAAAAAAGTTCGGCTATAAGAAACCATCACGACAAAGAATTACAATGAATAATGAAGATAAATTTTCCGTTAAAAATCTGCAGAAACTGTTTTAGATATAAACCTAATATGAAATCATATTTTGTTATTTTTATTTGGGAAGGATAAATACAACTTCTATGCTTTAGCTGGCAATGTTGACTCAGATCTTTACTTTTAATTCTACGGTACCTTCGGAGCTTAGCTTCGTAGATAAGGTAACCCTAAAACTTGGTCACAGGTATTAAAAATTTAACGTTAGGAGACTACCCACCTTAGAGCTTGTGAATGATCTCATATCTCCACCATTTTGGCTTACTTACTGAAAATTGACACCAAACTAAGTTGTCACCGGTTCAGTCAAATTTACCTGTTACTTACGAAATAGACTAATGGTTGATGCTCACGAGTCGAAGGTGGTGTATTTAAGCTCAATTTTACTAGGACAGATGGAAAAGCTCTATTTAATAAAAATGTTACTCAGACTATATATAAAAGAATGGAAAATATTTTCAAAGCATCCGTAGCCTGTGACCATCTTAATTTACTTTAACAGCATTTAATGGTTATAAAATTGTAGGTCTGCATAGGTATTGCAGACTAATTGGAGTAATATTCCAGCTTTCCTAACAACACCTTGTTAAAATATTAGTAATACAATTGAATACTATTATGAGGTTGCAAAAGCAGCTGATTCAATTAAGATCATTTAAGAATTCAACGGCACTTTGGATCTTACTCGAAGCAATTTTTTTATGTATATAGAGCTCCGTTATTCGATCTTTTCAGCTAAATTAGGCCATAGTACATAATTCTACAGGCTTAAACCATCTTAATTAATCACAAAAAATGTCCTAGAAGGTTAAAAATAGGGCGTGCGAAACTTCCTAACAAAGCTAGACTAGAGATAAAAGTCAATTATGATTAATGCAAAAAAGTGTTTCTGGGCGTTTATCTAACTTGTATTTGTTTCAAACAAAGGGCTACCATCTAGCTTCAAATCGATGTACATAATTGGATTTGGACATCTTTTGATGTGTAGAAGTGTCACCGGTGTGTAACTAGTTCTATTTCCTTAAGACCAATGTTACGATTCCCAAATCTGGGTTATTTATGGAAATAGGTTGATAAATTAATGAAAAATTTTCATGTTATCACAATATTCTTTAGCAAATTAGTGTCACATTTCTTTAGTACCTTTAAAAGTACACAATATATTTCTAAGACGGTTTGTAAATTTTGAGACAGTCCCTCTTGTAAAGCCAGGAATCCGGGCAATTTCTGTTACTTTAGCGCTAACCGGACTCTGATGGACTAGCGAAAGTGTTAATCACACCAGGTCCAGCCCAAGCACACATCATTACTCAGCAGTACTCATTTAATTTCTCAAATAAGCGAATGTGGGAAATGACGTAGGGCCGAAGCCGCAATGCTAATTGAAGCATATTTAAACCTTAACTTCACGTATTTTTGAGGTTTTATTGTAATTTGATAAAAGTGAATTGAATTGCAAGATTTCCTTAATGGCTGAAGTTCTCGTTAAAAAACTGAGAGTAGATGAGATGCATGCACTTAAAGGTTTTTTAATTACTTGTGGAAACATGTGAAATGTTATTTTCGGGTAAGAACATTTTGGTTAACTGGACTCATTGGCGAACCAGTCTTAAATAACTTACGAAGAGAAACGTTAAGAATACTTGGGGAAGGCCTTATAGAACTTCGCTGAAAGATAAGTAACCTTCAATCACTCTCGAAACAAAATAGCCAACTTACCTTAATGAATCTACAAACGATTCAAAAGTTACGAAATTTTAGAGCAAATATTAGTTGACGATCAAAATAAAGTAATGGTATCAAGCCAAGCTCAATATCGTTCGCATAGAAGCAACATAATAATAATTTTCTTTAATAAGTGTTTAACTGATTTATGAAGGAATAAGATATGGTGATAGAACTCCACTAGAAAGCAACCGAATTTTTTTTATCTTTTATTTTCATTTTTGCAAGAGACTGGAGACATGCGTCGTGTCAAATTCGAAATCATTAATCTGCAAATAATAATTGAGCATTAAGTTTAATGAAATCTCCATAGTGCTAGCAATTATTTGAATCATCTTTTGCAGCGACATATAGACTAATCGCATGTAACTCTTAAAAATCGAGTAAAGTGGAATATCACTAACTACAAACAAAGCTTAAAAATGGTCTGACTTTATTTCGTACATTACAATGGCTATTTGAAACCTGATATTTTGCTGCAAGGAAACATGCTATTATTTAAATTGCAATTCGGTATTAAATTTATCTTACTATTCTGCCTGACATAGCGCCTACGGTTAGAAGAAATATGAAAACCTCTTTAAATATTTTCCTTTGCTTTTCACTGATAACAATAAATACATTCTAACTCAAAGTCCGTCAAGAAAGAGTGAAAGGCATTTTGGAAGCCGTCTAGATGTTCACGCATGTACGAGATAAAATTTACTGAGGGACAATTTTTTCAGGAAAAGTATGATAGATTAATAAGAATAGGATGAAAAGCCTAAATTTGTGTACGAAAGTTTCTAGTTTGTGGGATTGGTATATCTATTAAATCTTGCAATTATTACTTGTGTTTTTTGTTTTTCAGATAAGAACACTGCGTTTTTTATATTTGTTATGGCAGCATTAACTAAAACAGTGAACAATTTGATAACGTGCTGATATCATGAAATGTAGATTATAACAACCTTGCATTTCAAAAAGAAACAAAATGCATTAATATTGAAACTAAATTTAGAAAGAGTAAGGCATTATTCGACCAAAATTAAATTTTTGCTAAACAAATTTATATTATTCTTAAAAGTGACAAATCCCTGTTTTTGTCCAAAAATAGCCCACTCTCAAATAACATTGTTGTGTTGCATGGTAAATGAGAGGAAGATGCCGGTTTTTGGAACCAATAGACTGGTACGATTAAGTGCATTTTTTATACTAAGGATGGAAAAGCATGGTAAAATGGATCCAAACGAATATCGTTTGAAGGACAATAAATGTTCCCTAGTATGTGATTGCATTCGCCAGCGGTTTTTCCATCGCATCCGACCCTAACCAGTATTGTGCAGTCCACTTTCCATTTGAGACATAATTCGTATAGAAATAGAAATCCAAATTGAGATTTTAGGATAGCTCTCTTCTATCGTTTCCCAATTCTCATACTACTAATCGCCTGGTTATTAATTTCAATAATGGCTCTACCTGCATAAATACCATCGCATTATTGCAATTAACGTTTTATATTAGAGCTCGCATTACCACAGAATAGACACTATATTATGTTGCCAATTAAGGCAAAACAGCGCTCAACTTTGGATTATCATGATTGTTATTAGAAAAACATTTATCGTTATTGTGTTAATTCTTATATTCTTAAATTTGAGGAAAATACTAGTGTTTCAAGTCTTCATATTTCACATCTAGAGATAACACAACGTGAAAATGGAAACGTTTTGACGACCTTAGCGAAATAAATCAGTGAACTTTTAACGGTTGAGGAATTTCTGATAAATATAATTACTTATAATCTGAAATTAATTGTCCTTAAAGACAAAACATCTTTTTACTTTCATTGACATTGAAGTGCATTACACGCCATTCTGAGCCTCCGCGTATTTGGGAGTTGGTTGCATGGCAGTATTTAAAATGGCTTACACAGCACTCAATTCTTTACCTTGCTAATACTACATATGGTTCAAAAGTTATAAAAGGTCAGTGCATATTGCTTGATGACGAACGAAATAAAGCTCTAATGTTCAATTCAACTTATTAACGTTCGTAAGGAAACAGCAAAATAATGTTTCTTCATTAATCACATTTTCACTGAATTCTGAAAGGGTGAGAATTGGTAATGGAGCTCAACTAGAAATTAACCGATTTGTTTTGCACCTTTTTTCAAATATTTTAAGAGATTGCTTAACAAAAGAGGACTTTCTAATAAAATTTGATTAATTTATGCATCTGATAATCGCCCAGTCGTTCGTTTTTATACCGCTAGATTACGAGATTTGGATAGCACACCGAGATGCAGGTATTGAGCCTTATTAATTTCAAATACCATGCGATGAGGATTCGCTGAATTTATTAGATGTCTTTTTATACTCACAACCTATTTTGAAAAATGAAACGCAATGCTACGTGTATTGCACGTGTATTGGCATCAGATAATGATGAGCTCTACAAATAGCCTTACAGGAGAAACAAACTAAATAAATAAGCAATAATAACTCCGACTCTTTAATTTATTGACGAATTAATGAAAAATAAATGTCCTAAAACACTCATGCAGCATACTTGCAGCAATATTACCTTCGCGGATGTGAGAAATGTTAGAAATGTATTAGGCCTTGAATGCCAGATGCGATTTGTTTGTTGTTTAGTTAGAGCTTTTATCTACTATTCGGCAGCAGACTATGAGGAATTTAAGATGCCATTGAAAGAAAACCATTCATTATAAGAATGTTAGTAGGGATGCTTCTCTTTACACTATGATACCACGATGTATTATTCGCTTCTCCTAGTTCTACATGCTCAATGGTAACGATTCAATACGTCGTCTCTATGAGGAGATCATAGAAATCGAGGACAAGGCACTGACGACCCAGGTTGAATACTTTGCCAAATTCATTGATGCCAAATGTCTATACTACGAATACAACTTGGAACAACTAGGCGAACGACGATCCCAGCTTAGCCAGACTTGCGCTGATGCGAAACAATTAGCAGTGACCATCAGCATCATTCTGTATGAGGGACATGCTTCCTCATTTGAGGTAAGCATTTTGCCTTTAAACAAGACTCTGTCAGCTTATCTTTTATGACCAATGTTTATCTATTCACTTAATTTAAGCAGGGGGCTGAAGTTACCGATCAACTTGAATTGGTATAATGACGCCCGAAGCACCTCGACAGTGCCTTATCTCAGTTCTTGTACAGATGATCCTTAGGATGAAAATTTACCTTGCCTCAACAGCGTTCAATGTGGAAGAGGCCACTGAAGATGTTGCTATGGAAGACAAAGGAAACCTACCTTGTACAGGCATCTAGGAGAGTTCGTGTTGAGGCACCGCAGCTCGATGTTCTTGGCAGAGCAATTCTCAAGGGCCTCGGTTGCTTCTCTCACCACGTCTTGTGACAAGCGCGTTCGTGCGTTTATTAGAGCCTTATTCACTCTCCATAGCTGCTCGATATCCTCGTGTAGTCCTGCACCTATGTTCTCACATGTTCTGTCTGGTAGCTGCTTTCTTCGAAACATGGTAACTGAAATGTGGGAAAAACAAATGTGATTAGCCAACTGGTGAAAGCAGAGTGATTGCCCTTAAACTTTCCTAGTAAAAATTTCCATGTACAGTATTTCAATCTGGATTAAACTAGGAATGCAGCGTAATTTTCTAGCCTCTTACATATTACCGACTCATTTATTTGCACAGTACCTGTATTTCGTATTTATTTATGGATCCGGTAATTTCAAATCCCTAAGATATATATCGTGAAAGAGTCAATCGAAATACGTTGATCTGGTATGATTAATCAAGAAAAAGGCTAACAGAGTTTATATTTAACTTTAAGGAAGAAATCGAGATTCTTTTAGTTTATAAATGTATATATCTATGTATACAATTTCGGAATCATTGAGAAAGCCTTGTTTTTCGCAGGAATACTGATTGGCAGACAAAATACTGATCAAATGTAGCCCATTGAATGGTATCCACTTGCACATACTCAAAACGAAAAAAAGCGAATAAACAGAACCGAGTTGAAATAATAGTAAGTTTTCTCTAGATATTTTTCTTGAAACTCAATGTACAATTATATGTAATGAACTCAATCCTGCCGAAGAAGTTATAAAGCGTATACAGTGTAGATAAGACACCTGAGGGCACATATATTTTTTACTTAAATTAAGCTGATTACAATTGACATTTTAATTTGAAGAGATCCCACGACAGATACTACTATAGCTAATGAAATGAAAGGACATGCGATATCTATAAGAGTAAAAAGCAACGATTTAGTAATTGCTTGATATCTAAAAGTTTCCAGATCTTTCGTTTGCAAAACAAGAAAGGAGCTGAATGAAAACAATGGAGATGAATTGACGCAAACAGAACGCCTACGTATGTTGCCAGAAGAGTGCATATCATGATCGACGAAAATCTCACTGGGAATTCAATGCACCATTTTTCCAGCCATAGATCTTCAGATACCTGAAGGAACAATAAGAATAGTTTAACGCGTGCAAAATGCCTCTTGCAGTAGTTTTTTCTCCAAGGAAAGACACTTCAAACACGGTCATACATGAAATCCAAATAATAATAGCTCGATAGATATGTGCGCACGATGTTTCCAGAAACAGTGATGATTTTTGATGTTGTTATCAGTGATGGAGGGCACATTATTCCTCCTCCTTATTTTTGCCCCCGCAGAGCCTTAGAGGTAATGCAGATGCCTATGACGTCAATGTTCTTCAAATTATTGTTAAGCCGCCTTGGATAGACAGCGTAGTCAATGGAGAAAGGATCTACGTCATCTTCCAACTGGATTCAGCTTCATCCCATAAAGTTATCGAAACCCAGAATCGGATGGCCGAGCGTTTTCCAGATCATATCACACGAAACCTATGGCGTCGTTGCAAATAAAGTTGATAATCGCTCCCATAGCACCAAATCCTCTCGGTAGGATCACGACGATAGCCCGCGCAATGGGGGACATAAATAAATAGTACGTGCTCAAAGCTTGCAGTTGCTTTCGGACTCAAATAGATTCAGTGGTAGAAGCCGAAATGAGGATATATAAAATAAAACGTTGGTTAATAATGATTTATTTTTCCTCAAGGCCTACTTCGGTTTTAATACTAAGAAAATGTAAAAGGTATGAGAATAAAAGTTGATGATAGGCAGATTTGAACTCTTAAACACTAAATGACTTCAAACTGGAAGTAAGAAATGAGGAGGTCAGTTTAGATGGTTTTTTTCAGTTTGGACTCCAATCATAGTAGGTCAGATAAAAAATTTGAGAAATACGAAAAGATACCGAGGGGATAATATATTTTTGTTCGTCATTTTAAAATAAACTTTGGATGATCTTGATTTTCTACATTTATGAACGAAATAGCATTCATATCATTAAGAATACACAGAAGAAAAATCTGCAGAAGAAGAACCATTTGATTTCAAAGAAAGAAAAATGCCCATCTATTGCACCCAAGACAGACTTGGCTCTGCCTGAAGGCTGTAAATCACAAGCCACTAGCAAGAAGTTATCTCTTATAGGTTAGGCAGTTTTAGCATGGAGAGAAAGCACTTGAAAATCCATGTACAAATTATTAAGGATGAATTGATGTATTACTAAAATATTTAGGAATTTTACTTCTGCCTTACAACACAACACGATAGTACAATTACGTTCTACGAAATGTACAATTTAATCTATCAGGATTTTAAGGGTCTGACTTCCATATAGCAATATGCTCAACTGCAGAGGCTGGTGTTCTATTTATTCAATTTGACGAAAAAATGGCAATTTTTGAATAATTTGATCAGTTTGAATTTTGGCTGAAAGATGCTGTTCACTATTTTTATTTATTCAATAACTGAAAGTGGGTTTAAGGTCGAGTTTCCAATGCGTTCCATGGGGAATTACAAAGAATTACTATTCCGTTCAGTCTGCAAACCAGTTGATATTTTGTTCGGGGACAGTACTTTCTTAATAGAATATAAGATAAATATTTGGGTGGTATTCAAAAGCAACTGAATAAGTAATTTGAGCTTAAAAGAAATAATGTATTGACATTACTACTTACTTTCAATAAGCAGTACCTATTCACCGAGTGATTATTTTAATAAATCATTTCGGCCTTTAGAACAAATTACATTTTGAATGCTTAATTTTGAAAACCTTTGTTCTATGCACTGTTAAAATAATCCCACTGCACGATCATGGTACCGGATTAGCATGAAATACCCCGAAGTTTAACAGGTTTTTCAGTCATAAGTCACTAAAACCCAAAATGTTGGTAATCGTTCGACCGGTGGAACAGTCATTGTGGAAGTTGTTTTAAAATTCTGTTTTGTGAGTAAACAGATTGCAGTCATGTAGAACTTTAATGCTTTTCTATGTTACATTTTACTTGTGATACTAATGTAGAGTACTTCTCTTACCAGATTATTCTTCGGCAACCTTCTCATGGTGGTGTTTCACCTAGCAATAGTAGCATGCTTTTCTACAACGAAGCCTTGGCACCATGGGCATACATTTCTGATTTGGGCCGATGGTATGGCACACTTTTCAGTGGCACAATACTTCGCGAGTATCAATACAACCACCATCTGTCCTTGGTATGCATATCAAAGCTCTGATTACAAATTGGATGAGATTTTTGAGCTCAAAGTTCAGCCTTAGACGAGTTGGACGAAAGACTTTTGCCCCTGATCATTTCTAGATGGTCACGCTACCCGGGAAATCTTTGATGAACTGTTTTTCGAGCGTCGACTGTCTGAGAGCAAATCGAGCTACTATCCTTTCGAAAATGACAATGGCCGTTAGGAACTTTGTGACTTGCTTCATGAGAAAAATCATAGTGATCATATTGGTACTGGCGACGGTGGCGAGATGGAAGTAGAATATGGGGATGAGAAAGGGATCGAGTTAATCGCTAAAGGATCGGAGCGTGAAGTCGAAGTTAACAGTCCGTCAGAGCTTATAAAAGAGGAATGTGATAACCAGGGGAACGGGAAAATGCTATAGTGCGTAGTACGTATTTCACCTCCATTGCAAATTGCGCGAAAGTGTATTTGCATTCCACGAAATTGAGCACATGCAATAAATGCTATATTAACTGTGGTACGTGGGATGTAATGAACGGCGGTTTCGAGCCCCAATGTCACTGGGTATTTCGACAGACGATGTGACCCATGCGAGTCGCTCAACAACAGACGGTGGAACTGTCAATGCGGGATATGGAAATTCCTCCCTGAAGAGACATTGCAGGTCGGCTTATGTCTGACGTTTGCCAGTTTTGAACTCGCAATCCTGACACGCATTACATTCACTACTTGATCCTATCGTGAGTACTAATTTATTCCTCATTTTATACCAATACAAAGAAAATAGCTTGGGATAAAGCCTAAAAGCGAATAGTGAGCAAATATTTAGAATTTAAGTAAAAATACATGATTTGCTATTGTTATATTAGGTGAATCTACTATTCTACCATTTTCTCGTCATGAGTTTCCCCAACAGTCTCGTAATTAAAAGCAATATCTGTACAATATAATAGCTTATCAATAGGCACTTATACATCTTTTGGAACTCAAATTTTGTATATGCTGAGGATATGACTGAAAATCCATCCATAATTTAAAACGCATATTACATTCTGTCTCCGTTATTGAACCTGGTGAGCCAGAACTAGGGGAAAGGAGAATGGAGACAACTGGTAGGTGTTTTGTGGATGACGGCCCTGGATGCTCTTTCCCCATTCTACCTACTGCCTATTCCATCCTGCTCAATCGCTCCCTTGGCTCCGGAATCTCAAGGCTGAAACATCTGCGATACCAAGGCCTACGCAACTTCAGATCTTGGCAGCTAGTTCAGTGCTTCTCAACTGAGTGAGCTGGCTATCACGAGCTGGCTAACTAGGCCCAGTCCTTCATGGGTATTTGTCCTGCGCATATTTGCGTCATTGGTAATCATCTGGCCACAAGTGTGCTCCTTCCAATGCCTCTGGGATGCTGTCAGGCACCTCTGTTCGATGTGTGGCCGTTGTGGCTTCCGCCTCAACAACATTATAATGCGCCTTAGTGTTGCATCAATGCAGCCCGAACGTGAAAGTTTGCAAATTTTTTTTAATTCTTTGATGTTGATGATATTTAGATAAATATATTTCTCCGTGTTTCCAGTCAAAATCTATTTAGTTTAGTAGATGCTCTCAACCGAGGTGTACTAATTGTATGATGGCGCATCGCAACACATTTGCTTTAATATTCTTGGTACTTTAAATTCTAAAATAATTCAATTCAAGCAAACCACTGTGATCAAATTTCTAATACAATTGCTATACAATTTATTGATTGAATTTCCACAGTTATGAGAGCATGAGAGACGGCTAGACTGCATGAAAAATCAAATGAAGTAGGAATAACATTAATATTTTACCTTCAAAATGATATAAAATTCGATCTAAAACAGTGAAGTTTATTAAATCGCCACTTGTGTGTGTAGAAGTTGAATGACTCTAAATTTCTTGGTTGCTTTTAGTGATTCAGTGCAGATGATATAATGATTGAATTTTATTATTCACCCCATTAACGTCGAATCGCCTCATTTCTAGTGCTATTTCATAGGGAATCAGTGTGGGAATAAGTTATTGGACAACCTGTGTAGTTCGAGGTCATACATAGGGGATATATAAGCTTTACGGGATAAGAGCCAATCCCACATTTTTCGAAAGGCACAGTTATTATGATCGAAGCTCTTGCCAATAGAAAATATCATTTGAGCTTAATATTACGTTTCTAGCTGCTTTTGAGCGCAACTAAGACCATCTTCGAGGTTCCTTAAAATTACTTTAATAAATATAGATCAAAAGCTAGAGACTACTTAGGATATTTTGGGAGTATTAAATTACGAAAAAGTTATTTCTTTTCTTTCGTGATGTTGGCCGTTCACTATTCTGACTCATTAATTGGTTATTGTCTATTACAAAGCAATATATATGTTAATGGAATACTTTTTGAAAAGTCTTGAAAAGGAAACTTTTCTTCTATTGTTAGAAACTCTTCTTTAAAATATAAGTTTTTCTAAATGGTCTGGTGATTCTCATCTTATGTTTAAAAGTCTCCTAATGATTTAAATATATTTTTTAATGCGATGATATTGTCTGCCTATAACGATATCCGCACAAAGAAGAGAAACAGCAACGATTTTTTAAGAAAGATTCTTCGAAAATTCTAGATGTTGGAATTCATAAATCAGCATTTTATGACAGTACTTCGATCGCAGCGATTACCAAGTAGGAATTTCCTTGGCGACCATTTGTGATTAGCGTTTAAGATGTTATGAGGGATGCCTGTCCTTTGGCTCCTTTGGAGAACATCATGGGGGCTGCAATTAGAATTTCAATCAGAAATGATCGAGGCGCGCTCCGGCTCCAGTCAAAGCTGTTAGTTAGAAGTAAAATCAACATGAACTTCAATGGTCTCTCGTTGCAGAAACATTGCGACTTAACCGGGAAACACCTCGAACACCTAGGAGGATAAACATGGTAGATACCGTCAAATTATCGACGATGTCTTCACCCGATGCCTTCCTTGTGACAGATGGACGCGTAATTAATGCAAAGACAGCCTCTATCAGCGCATACAAGAGCGCCAGCACTAGCAACAGCCACGACTAATATTTCGCCATGGATGGGGATCTGACAGCGAGCATGTTGCACCAGCCAATGATGGACGAGGGCTGCAATATCACTGCCGAGTTCAAATCCGCTATCGTTTTGGTTTCCCTGGATGTTTCACAGCTCCCTAAGCGATATTACTACAATCCGCACTTTCACCTTAACAGCCCTGTAGGTGTAGGTTACAAAAGGTGCTGAAGAAAGTTTGTGCTTGAATTTGCTGTTCACAAGCTTACACTCCTTTAGCGGGAATTTCCAATTTAAGATACATCCAAACTGATACGGAGTTACTTGTTTTTCAAGATTATCTGTTCAAAAATTACAGGGCCGTTTTAAAAAATAATTGACCCACTCCATTGCATACTGGATTGCCTACTAGTAAAAAAAATCAACGAAATATTCTTTTGGAGGTTCCTGGTGGCATTGCAAGGAAACAACCACATAAATGGAATCACTAAATCTGTTAAATGTAACGACGGGATTTATGCTCGAATCACTTAGGAAGCGCGATACACATGGTAATGTTTATTTGGAATAAATTGTGATTGTTATGTCCAGAGTCATTGGATGATCGATTGATGACCATGCAGTATACGATACGGGGTTTTTCTTCATTAACTCTGCAAGTAAACTCTGTGGTAGAGACCATCCGTAATTCGCAGCATTGTAAGCTTCCACCGTTTGAGAAATCTTGTGCTGGAGAAATTCTGAATTTTTCTGCTAATCGTATTTTTATCACTTGCTAATAAGTGTATGAATTTTCTATGAAGCCGTGTCTTTGTAGCAACAATCACGATGCTAGTATCGGAATCAGAGTAGGTCCTAGGCGTCTATCTGTTTTTGATACTTTAGATCCGATAACATCTCCAAAAAATCCTTTATGTAACGTAGATTGAAGTTGCACAGACACACTACATGCCATGTATAAAGGAAATAAGGAGCTTGCATAAGCAACAATATATAAGCCTAGATTGGTGGTTTTATTTATCGTCCTACTGCCGATATTTCTATTATATGCCAATAAAGGCTTTTGGATTTGATTTGTATAGGATTTTCTACGTAAATGGAGAATGATATTTACCTGATTGCAATGTGCCTCATCAGGCATAAAACAAGATTAATTACCTGAATTTTAAGGAATGTCAATATTAACGAATAGGTGGGTATCAAAACCTTTCCCTTCGTTAACAGTGGCCTTGTAAGATACTACAAGTTCATGCTACCAATTGAGAGGATAGCACGGAGGAGAGACATTTTTACTCTTTCGAGGCACCTGCCGGGTCGTCAATAAATTACCGCGGATTTTGAAATTAAATTCTTTAAGCATCTCATTTCCTTTTCCCAATAAGCTTCGAGCATTCCCAAGAGATTTAAAATCAAAAAATCATAATCATAACGAACATGTGCATTGCAAGAGATTTTGCAAATAAAGAAGCCAATCACCACTCACAGGAGGAGCCGCTGCAGTGGCATATTCTTTGTTTTCGTCAAATAAAATTGCAACAAATAGTGTTTAATCCAGCGGAACCTTAAAAATTGCCTTTAGGGTATTGATGTTGGAACTCACCTGGGCTGGTGTTCACTGGCGGCTTCCTTGAGGGGGTGTCACCATCGTCCCTTTTGTCCAAACTCTCCGATTCGTCGTAGACGTGGTAATGGACGAAGGTTTCAAAGACCGAAAATATCTTAGTAGATAATTCCAGTCTTGTGCACACGGAACCCACCGTCTCGAGGATCGAATTCCTCAATCTAAAAGGTGTCGTCTTCGTTAATTCGGGGCTGAAGTCGTCCGTAATTTGGGACGGTGGGGTGGGAGAGCGGGCATAGAGAATGCCCGTCCTTGCGACATCAAACGCACTGGCGGCGCTGGAAGGCCTACAAGGGATTCAAACACCACGAAGTGACTTGTCAAACCGAGTCCTAGGAAGAGAAATGTGTTGAAGACTCAGCTTTTGTCCCAGCTCGCCGCAAGTAATTAACTCCGTTCATTGTCGCTAGGAATCGGCTTTCAGAAGCCAGTCAGATCCTCTTAGCCAGTCAGTAGAAGAAGATGCCACGAACAATCTCCTCCAAGTGAACCTTGTCAGAATTCTTAGGGCACATGTTACTAGCATTTGACAGAATTCGCCTAGCATACCGTTTGAATGCAAGAGCCTCCATCGATTATCTGCTTAGACCACGCTAGTATCAGCTGTTCAGGCTCGTGGAAGTCTTTTTTAATAGCCGTTTTGTTCTATGTTCTAGAGTGAATTTCCATTGTTAAAAGCGTCATCAACTTGCTTTATTTGAATTTTCGGCAACGTTGGCACGTTCCTCTCTGAGGTCCAACAGGAATCAATTCCGCTTTGCTTGTAATAGCAATAAAATAGGGTTATTTCGGAATTAGTTTAATAATGAAATATCGAATTTAGAGAGTGTAAATTGTTTGTCATCTCATAATACCTATGGGAGGGATTTTCTTAAAAATAATCAAACCATAATCACTGGGTAACCTCGGAATCAACAAATTCGAATTTTATGGAATATTTATCCTGGTCTTGCTGTTACAGTAATTTTTGTTAGCATCATGTTCTGTCCGACGTTTGAATAAATGAAACAATTAACCAAATATTGCCTTCACTTATATATTCAACGTCCAATGCAATTTCTCCGCTCTATATGCCTCCCTTTTATTTACATGCCTACTAATACTTTAATATTTGTAAAATACTTTAGTATTTTATTCAAAGAACTAGAAAATATTGCGAAAGCTGTTTCTTCCTAACGATTTGGTCCGCTAAGCATTTCCCCAATCACCGCCACTTTAAGACACTATGTGCTTTTCCACTGACCCCTAATGATTATATTAGTGTGTTTTATAAATTACAAGATGCCTGATATATAAATGATTTATTATAGTGAATAAAAACTTTTCAAGAATCCCATATTTTATTTAAAACATTTAATGAGATGTATGATATTAGAGTGTGCTAACCAATTCATTCATTTTAGAGTCGATGCTGCTTAGAAGTCGTCTCAAATCTCCATTTTTTGCAATTTTTAGGCGATTTCTTGCATAGTAAAGAGTCGAGAAACTGCATCAAATCCGCATCCAGCCAGGTATGATAATGGGAAAGCAAAAAAAATAATGTTGCATTTCCTCTCACAAATTTCGATATATTTTAGCATTCAGAAATCTTCGTACCGTTTTTTTATGGAGAGTCTTCAATTCAAAGTCGTTCTTCAGAGTAATTAGGTCTTCTTGAATTGATTATAAACATAAGCAAATGGATTCAGCACCCAGTCTGGTGTCTCCAAATTCAAAAGTTCTTGGTATCTCTCAGTCTTGTCCTTCTGCAGAGATTTCAAATGATCACAAAAATTCACTATTCAACGCCTTCATTCAAGGCGTACCCGCCTACCGACTCCTGGCTTCTCCTCAACGCCCCCACGATATTAGAATTTAACTTGAAAAATTGCCTTTTAATGATCACCTTTGTATTTCTCAATCAACGGAACGTACGGCTATTTAACCAGGCAATACAGAGCAGAATGACAAAAATCCTTGGCACAATGAAGTCAGATTTGATGCGGTATATTTAATTGTTTCGACTAGCTTTTAGCAAAGTAAAAACCCATAAATCAAGGAGATTTACTAAAAAAATTAAACTAATTCTTCGTACTCTGTCAGTTAGCAGGCGGATCAGGACATTTACATAGGAATTAATTTTCAATATCAACTACGTTTGATTTTTCTACATAATGCAACTGCTATTCAAGTCATCGAAATAAATTTTATAATGATTTAAATCTATACAGTGAAAACCCAGTCGGTTAGTGATTTATTGCCGTTCACATCGACCATTATATCGATGGGCGGTTCCACTAAGGAGCACTCAGAGGACGTGGCGTAGAAAACCCTTGGTAAACTTGTCAAAGCTGAGGAAAAGAGAATAGTATAAGGAAATTGAACAAGCTAACAACAAACATACAATTTCTTGGTATACAAATTAAATTTGTTATATAAATATGATGCCAGCATGGAAAAATATCATCTCATTTCTAGTGTACTGATGTTATTATTATTAACCATTTGAATGAAGAATAGGTATTTCCAGTGCATTAGAAATTCAATCATGTTTTGGTTAGGACAGTTGCCATACAGGAGGAACCGAAAACAAATGCTGCCTATTTCATGAAACATGAAACAGCTTCTTGGCGGCGAAAGTTTCGAGGTGGCAGTAAACTAAAAACCAGTGCAAATCTGCAAAAATTAAGAGCAATTATCACAATGAATGCATACCTAGGATGCCGTCTTGCTGACGTCGACGTAGCTGCCTTAGAGTTTAAGCACTTTAAATTCACATTTGCGCAGCATATTGACTCGGAAACCATCGAAGGACCAATGGAGGCGCCTCCGTGTAATTTGTTTGTATGCTACTGGTGTAATTTCTACCATTGTGTGGGCCAAAACCATATCCGCCAATTGGACAACGTGCCTCAGAAGTAAACCGTTCCTATTGGTGAGGATGCAGAGTAGACCAATAGCGCTCCGAGCACCCTAATGCTACTTGACGATTTTCCATTGCATTAAATAAATTGTCATTCTTATCATATTTTATGGTATGGCTCCTACGTGTAGGGTTGAGCACGACGCGTCTCGTGGACACAGAGACGGCAAGGTTCCACGTATGGAAACAATTGCTCTTGGTGAGGCTACTAAAACTTTGCCCAAATTGGCTCAGGGATGATAATGTGCCATCTTTAGGAAGGGATTTCATATTACCGTGCTCGTTCAGGGAAAAGAAGGAGAAAAATTCTTATTATTAATACTTTCGCTATAGAGACCTTTGCGTTGGTCTTCCGAAATAGAATACGCAATAATAACCTATGCCTACACAACTTGAATTACCTTACATGCTCTTTGGTGATTTAAATATTAAATTTTCCAGGTTTGCTCCCTTGATGGCAACGACGCATGCGGGTGCTGCCAACCAAGATAACGTGATCTTTGAATTGGCTCCCTACGGCTTGACAGCATATATAGGGGGAGGATGTGTCATTGGCATATATTACGTGCAACTAATGAAAAAAGTTTCCAATTTGGATGAGTTGCATAAAGTACCTGACCTATAACTTCTAGGTATGCAGGGCGACTGTACGTTTACAAGGCCCGTTAATAACCCACCATTATGTCATTATTTTAAAAATTACTGCTTCTGTGACTCACTCACGATTCCAGCTTTCCTGGTCAAAAACTTGATGGTTTCCATCTCCCACTTCCAGATGCCCCCCTTTTTGGTATTTGCAATGTCTGAGATCAGGGCGCTTGCGGAGAGTACCAACGAAACCAATATAGGGGGTCAATCATGATGGAAACAGAACTCAAGGTGAATTTCTTTACGGATTTGCTCTATAAGGACAACAACCAGGAAAAAAACAGTTCTCTACCAAGAAATAACCTTCAGGTCAAGTGTGCATACTTATAGGCGGTTGGGGAACAAATTGAGTTTAATCACTTGAAACCTGTTGAAAATTCGACGATCCAGTTAAATGTCGATCGAAATTTAATCTTCGAATGAAATATTTGATGTGTAAAGTGTCCCACGAGCAGGATGCCTAATTAGTGCACATTAAGTAATAAACAAGTGAATTTCTCATCACGGTATTTAAAAAATATTAATTTTCTACACCCAGTAAAGCTGAGGGAATTCAAAAGACACTAAAAATCATACTTATCCAAAAGCTGAAAACAATCTGTTGGTATAATTTAAAAGTTTTTCTAGGACATCTGTTATAGAACCTAAATAATGTTAGCAATAAATTTATTCTTCGAAATGCTAGTTGAAGATCCAAACGAGAAAAAAGGAATATTCCCGAAGAAAGTGCATATAAGACAACCAATAAGCTTTAAAGAGATATTGAAATCACTACCCTTAAGCAAAATCGGATTTGGGAATATGTTGGAACTTTCTTCGCTTTGAAATACTTTATGGCATTGTCAAATGATGATTTTACGGATCAGTTAACAAGGGGTAAACATAAGCTAGAGGTAAATTAAAACACATTTCTTTTAATAGGACAAAGTGCGCAGTGGTTGACCAAGTGTCAGAATCGAACTGTATGATATTAAACCACCAGCCATCTTTCTCTTAACAATCCAGTTGACCTCAATTTGCATTGAAATGATCACTCGGACCAACAGCACAGTATATCGAGATTGAGTGCATGTCGCATTTGAAGTTACCGTATTTATTCAGATTAGTTGCTCAAGGTTGTAATCTTCCTATTGGTTGGCTTCGAGTTGATTTGTATTTCAACAGAATAGTTGATGATGCTGCATCATCCCACTCAATTGCAATGACTAACAAGTTTTCTCGACGTTGATTAAATGATTAATATTGGGCATGTGGGTGCCGTGCACACCTACCTCGTTAAGCGATTTGCAATAATTTAAATTTTTACATTACACCTGTCTCCATAATGAACACAATCCATCCAAATAGTTGGTGCCGACACCTTAATGCTAAATACTG
Source organism: Lithobius microps (assembly GCA_034697525.1). Classification (NCBI taxonomy): domain Eukaryota; kingdom Metazoa; phylum Arthropoda; class Chilopoda; order Lithobiomorpha; family Lithobiidae; genus Lithobius; species Lithobius microps. The sequence continues at coordinate 11,848 of JAQIVA010000009.1, read as the reverse complement.
CACAATTTCATTGTACAAAGTTATTAATCAATATTCATGTTTCTTTTGGTTGCAAAGTGTTTCAGACACGTTTTTAAATATGCTGCACAAGTTTACAGAATGTTCTCAATTGAAAGACAAAAAATGCACAAGAGGCCTATGTTAGATTGCGTTATCATTTGACCCATAACGTAGAATTGTTGATACCAACCCTTCAGCGTCCACACCTTTTCATTTAATTTAAAATCTGAAGGCTCTCCTATAAGCATTCTTAAAACAGAGATTACGTAAAAAACTTGAGATTCCATCGCCCCGTAAGTGCTCTGCTCAAAGAAACTGCACCGTTTTTGCATTATAGTCGAAGGTGTAGAATTGCACAACTTGTCAACAAAGTTTAAATTTTGAGGAAAAAAGTACCTCTTAGTTAAGAAATGCGAAAAAATATCGGTAATGACTAACAAAGAAACCTGAACTCGATCACTATTATAGCCGACTAAATTGCAGAGGAAGCGACAGGTTGCATTTGCGGTTCCTGATACCTATTTTTCATTTCCTTATTCACAAGTCAAATCAAAAGAAAGAGTTAATAAATTCACTTCTATTTGCATTCATCGAACGCCATGCATAAATTCTGGGGAACGAAACCTTCTTAACTTGAAAGAGAGCAATTCCGTCATGCTATTGTATCTGTGGTTAAAATTATATTGTGCTTGAATATAAAATTTGTTTAGTTCTACATGACTACAATCCCTTTTCACACCAAAGGGAATTTCAAAGCGAAATCAACTGTGACTGCTCCACTGGTCAAACGAATGCCAACATTTAGTGTCTAGGTGACTTTAAACCGTGATTCATGTTAAAATTCGGGTAATTTTACACTAATCCAGTGACGTGATCGTGAAATGGAATTGTTCTAATATGGATTAGGACGAAGTTTTCTAGAACAAAGAACTTATCGTAACATCCAAAACTTATTTTATTCTAAAAGTCTATATGTTTTATTCAAGAGTTCCTCCAATTAATATATTCTACTTATTTTCATTAAGTTCACACGTTCACTGTTTGTCAAATTCGGTGTCGAAGAATTTTCCTTCGGGTATTCAAATCAAGCTTGACAATGAGTGATGCATGAACCGAAGGATGAGTGAAGAAATGAAAACTAGTTCTCTACCCTCACCTTTTCCTTCGGTCATAGCAATTCGATGTGGAAAAAATTTTCTATCTAGACAAATGCTAAACACTTACTTTAAAGAAGTCCCTATATCGAAACGTATGCGTATATTAATTATAGATTTATTTTTATCCATAAAGGATTTCACCGTAATTCCAGCTAAGAAACCCAAAACAGTTTGTTTCTGACGCTTTCTGTGTAGAAAATCACCTAACCCACGAAGAAATATTTCATCAATGCAGAGCAAAAAAGCTGTCAATTTATTAATCTCGGCAACCTTTAAATCGATCTAATCCTGTCTGAATCCAAAGCAGTACCAACGATCCAGACACTGATAAAAAAGACCCTTGGCACAATTACATATGTATTAATATGCCACAAATGAACAAAATATTCCTTAGCACTACATGCAGACGACAACCAAAGGCATGGGAGAAAGGGTTTCGCTAAGGTTTATTGCTGTACATTCAAAGCATTTGACTTCTCGGATGGTGAAGGATTCAATTTTAATAATGCTGTCAACTAAACTCACGGATCAAAACCTGACGAAATTTGGTTATCGACATCTGAAAAATATACGCCGAAAAATATATACACGATTATATTTATTTTGAAACCGGTTAACACGAACTATTAAGCCACTGATATTTTACCAATTACAATATAAATTAAAATTTTAATTGAATAGATAAAACTGGAATTACATTTCTGTTGTTAACATCATTTATATTCTATCCGACATTTAATTTTGGTGCTTATGTGTTTATCCTGGGTCTCATGATTATGTAAGTACTTGTTTGCGTAATAGTACCAAAATAGCAAACTTATTTAAAAGCATGAAATGTTTTATAGGGAATAAGCGCAAATTTCAAATAAAGAATCTTTATGTTAACGTTTAAACTGAGCACAGATCTTTGAAAGCTGAATCCTTCCCCATAAAGTGTAAAACACATTGATATACGAATACTTCTACATAGAATAAAGCACAGCATCACTTCTACGGGTCTCCAAGAATTTCGTTTCTCATGGTTATCCACAAAAAATTTATCAATTAAGCTCTCCAAAAAGAAACTTATAGGTGTTCCTTCAAATACCATTTGGTTTTTGCGATATTAGGAGAAACTCGCATAATTTGTATAAATCCTTTTAAGTCATTGTGCTTTTGACTGACAAAGGAAAATAAAACAGGGACTGTGAAGCGATTATTGACAGTTCAACAACTAAGTAATAACTTTTATAGTTTTTGCTACTTTGATTCATTTGTCATGCTCTTGAATAAATTCATTGTTTGTACAGGGAATGAACCAAATAATAAAAACACGTTTAAAGACAGCATAACATATTTTTATAAGGTGCAGGTCCACCTCATACGAATCGCCAATTATTTCTAAAGGAATTTTAGCCATTTTTCAGCTGAAACACCCTCCAGTTCTTTTGCAGACGACGGCGGCGGCAGAAATCGACTTCTTACCTTAATCATAAAAATAAACTAGATATGCCTGATAATTTCGAGGTCCGGGGATTGCGTGGTGGTCAGATTAGATTCTCAACTTCATTATTTAAGTATTCTAGCTGCGCTTGTATCGGTGCAGCATTATCATTATGAAAGTTCATGAACAACCGTAGGATCAACTTGATCGCCCAATATTTCTAAATAGTCTTGGCAAATATTTCTTACTCGATGAAAGGAAATCCATGGCCAGGCGGCAGATTTCCAAGAAATAGCACTCCAGTTCATCTTGACAGAACCCTCGCCCACCACGTTTTATGTTTAAGAGAAGGCAAGAGTCTAAATTAAATGCTTCTTTAGGCCGTATCGAAATGAACAGTCGGCGAAAGGTCGGAAATAAAGTAAACTACGTTGAACCACAGGAGAAAATCGCATTTTTCACTGCTTGAAGCACCAAATCTGGAGGTTTCTACACCAAACTAAACGCTTTGATACGCTTGACGCCTTTGATAGCGGAGGATTTCTAATTGCAGCTTTCCCGTGGCGTAATGCAGATTTGTGTAGCTGCAGCTCCAAACGAAGAACAGTTTTGTAGAAACTGGGTGGGTTCTGAAGATGCTCATTGAGAAGCTCTGCAGTGATTTTAGAAGAGGTGGTCTTGCTATCCTATCTAACAATTACAGTGAGAGTCCGACCGACGGTCTCTTTTAGAAAACAACTTCGACTACTTTCTAAGGAGTCAGTAATTGCCTTTGAGATAGTACCTCTCGGGGAGAGGGGTGGGCAGATTCTGTTATAATAGAGCCTTACGGCCATACGAGCACCAACAATATGGCCTCTATGAAAGAGCTTTTTATAAGGATATTACCATTTTTCAATTCCTTTTAACAGCAGTTGTTTTAAATAAACATCAAATTACAAAATGATAATAATAATCAAAACTTAAAAATATGCCCTGCTTGATTGATTATTGCACATTAACACTGTAAGTAACTTAATAAAGCCTCGCGAGAAGACTAAATAGTCAAACGACCTACGCCAATTTGATCGAAAAGTTGGCGTAAACACGGTCGTTCTTTTGGTCGCATTGTGCCGGCTAATGTGTACGTTGTTTTTGTATATTTGGATGAGATGGATTCCGACAACTGGGCTATATCGGACTAGCAAATGTGCTTATCTCTGGATCGGAGTCTCTCCCCATCTTACCTCCGTGGCTGGGGGGTGGTTAGGCCTCTCCCGAATCCTTGATGTATTAAAGGAGTGGGAAGGCGTGGTTGAGGTCGCTAAAGCTCTTCCGGTTGTCACTAACAACAAGTACAAAGCGTCATAGCAGCGACAAAAACAACTATAGCTATTATGCATTTAATAAGGAAAGGTAAATTAATAATAGTTAAACATAATTAGATAAAATGGAATATAATTTTGCAGGTGCAACAAGGCGTATCTACATCTCCGCATTGGATGAACTCAGATTTCCTATCTATCAAATGCGTAATGGGCAGGTTGACTAGCTTCTCACTTACTGGAAGCCACTAGTGCAAAGACGGTGTCCTCAATGTAATATTTGTAACCCAGCAAAAAATTATTTTCCATTGGATGTAAGGCGGATTTCTTAGGGGCTACATTTTGTCCGCTTTTAAAAGGGACTTCAGTCGTACACCATGTGGCGTCAGTCCCTTGTGTATTTTCGGGTTTTTCAAATGGGCATAATTGGATCACACAGAACCTAGTCAGCTTTAGATGGCTAAGGCGTTCACTCAATTAGTGATGAGGAGGAATGCGTGAGTGAAAGAACTTCATGAGATGGTTTACGAACTTCAGAAGTGGAGAGTATACCTTCAAGGATAAGACTCATACCAGACGTCCAGATGAGCTAAATGCTAAGATGCCTCTTGAAGCAGCAGCTCTTCAAGAAGCCTTACCTGCTGCATCGGTTTAGGAAGTCGTAATTAAGTTTATTTTATACCAACCGAAAGCTGTTTCAATTGAATGGCTAAAAACATTCAACTTGAACTCGAGTTAACATCTGCTCTTCTACAAGCACGTTGAATTGTTTCTCTCCCAGGTGGATAGACTTGTGAATGGCAAATGGTAAAATATTGATCTTTTGTGTAAATGTGAAGCGTCGTAGACGGTGATGGCTCCGAAAGCGAGTTTGCGCGCCGTATCACAGACGCCGAGTGGCAAAATACATATGAAAATGGTTTTCCCTTGTTCACTTTTGTGGGATTGCCAAGGAATAACGCATTATTTTGCTTTGTTTCATGCGAAGGTACCAAAACTAATGGTTGAATCTACAGCTGTTCAGCAGTTGGGGCAGTTAAACTAAACATTTTTAGGCAATCGCAAAGCTGCAGCCAATCAAAATTGTCATTTGGGATTTCTTATAGACTTAGTCTTTGATTTTGCAGAAGCCGATGAATGGAAATTCTCTAAATTTTGACAGACAGCCAATGCATTTTTAATCAAAATTATTATCAACTTTCCAATTTAATGGCTCTATGGTGACCTGAGAGTACCATCGCACACTAACAGGCCAACCACCTAACGTGAGAGGGTCCAAAATCCTCTTATGACTTATTGCTTGACCCTTATCTCTTAGACAGAGTTTGTGAATTAATTAAACCGGTCAACCAAGCATCAGCACCTGTGCAATGACAGATACAAGTTTCCAACCCACAAGCTGTGTCGGAGATCTTCCTTACTCCCTCTGAGAGCTGTCATCTTACTATAGGGTACTGAGGAATGATTTGTTTAAAATGATTTGATATGCTTGGCAGAGAGTCGTCGGTAGCATCAATGTCTCAGTGTTCGTTAAAATAGCTTTGACATCAAAATAAAAATTATTCGTAAAAAAGATACTATGATTATTGATCCATGTAGAATATTATGCCATTTCGGAAAATTAGCCTATTTAATACCATTTTGAACTGCGTAAGTCGCAAAAACTGGGGGAATTTCAATCATACGAATCAGATTTGAAAGCCTAAGAGGTAACCGATGGATCTGGTCATGGCTTAGTTACAAACTCCGTTAGTCCTCGAAAGCAAGTGACTGCGTAATTGGTGAGGGTAGTTTATTGTAGTAAATGCCGGCACCCAAGCTTATCTTAGACTCCATTTAGGTTAAAAAAATGTGGACACCGAATTGTTCAAAGGCTCACAATAGTCAGTAACGTCCAGGGAGTGTGATTAGCTACTGTTAGATTATTTTCTAAATGGATTAGCTACCCTAGATGAATAGTTCCAAGACAAAGAGGTAAGAGTGTGTTTACTAGATAGATATGTTTGAATGTGTATTTGTGGTGTTGCAGCCACATGGGTTAGTTTGACCTGATTAATCGGTAAATGACCTTGGACAAATTACTCGGGTCAATAAATCAGTCATGGTTGTGAATAATACTTTCAGGTCACGGTAAGGCCATTACAAGGTCATTCAACATCAAATGATGCTGTTTATTCATTCCAAAATTTGAAATTGACCAATCAACAATACACAATGTACAAATCAATATCTCGAAGCCGAAATTATCAAGAAATAATTTGAAATATAAGCCGGAAAATGGGAATAAGCTACACAGCAGAGAATGAGAAGAAACACAGTTACTTAAACAGTGTTTTATTTAAACAGTTATTTATAAGACCCATTAACGTTTATTTACAGCTGGTGGGTAATATCTTCGCTCGAGAAAAACGCTGCCAGTAACGATTGTGCGCTACTTCAGTCAGCCACGCAAACGCACAGGATACCTCAAAAGAATAAATAATGTCCGATCTGTCCTTACAAATTAAAAAGAGGCCTTTTTGTGAGTAAAAGTTATGCAGGAATTACAATCAAATTGAACCCGAGAATGAAAACTGTACTTATGCATAACTTTCGTATTATGTCTAACATTTTCGTGACTATCTCTTTAAAAATATTAATTTATATATACTTTTTAAGCAATCGCAATTTCAGTTACTTCTTATATCTATGTATCAAAGCTACTCAAAGGTACCAAAAGCATTTATTTCTCAAAAGATGGAGCTAAAAATTGCCACGGAAGTTTCATTTCGACATTGATAGGGTTCCAACTCATTTGCTTACGGATTTTTCAATTTCGTAGAGTTCATTAATTTTATGGACGAATCGAACACTATCGATCTCTTCGAAAGACTAAAGGCTTCTTATTGGCTTACTGGAACTTGTGAAAATAAACCGTTGCCCCTCTATCAATCAAGCATGGAGGTTGGGGCATTGATTCAAATAGTCAATCAAGGTGTTGCTTCTAATTGAAAGAAACACCTGATTCACTTGCATCATTTTAAAATCGGACTTTCATCCTGAGAGACTAATTGTGGTTAACAATGTACATTATCAGGAAATCCTGCTACGAACTTGCGATTTTCGGTAAATGCATTGAGAAGGATATTATCTCGTAATTTCACATCTATGAACCGACTTTAACCAATGAAAAATTTTGACCTAATGGGTTAGTATTCATGGAATAAGGATAGGGGGAAAACGTCGATTTAATGTGGTCAGGATTGATTTAGGTAACTACAAATTGGCATTTTGACCTAGCTGCGCCGGTATCAATCCAGATGTTTGCAAGCACTTTCAATTAAACGAGAAGTGGTCATTATTGGCAATAGATTGAACTAGGATATGTTGGAGAAAACTCAGAAGTTAGGAGCGCTTGAAGTTCAAGGCCTAAAATGGAAAGCCAATGAATATTTCTATTTCTTTTCTTGGTCAGAAGTGGAACAGATCTCCAAGTTTGCTTGGCTATCCTTTATAGAGCAGACCAAAAGAACCGATTGGCCGTTATGCCATACTTCATAATGCAAAACTTTAATTATTCCCTTGCCGAAGCAGTTACCTTTCCAGTAGCGTAAACGTTCTAATATATTTTATAAATGATAAATTTCCCTTGTTGCTAACCCTTGTTATACGGAAACAATTGAGATGCCAGTGGGATTTTTGAGTCAAAGCCGACCATGATTAATTATGCAAGACTAAGCATGTATAACGAAACTCAATGCTTATTTGGCGTCCAAATGGCACGCTGATGAGACTTGAACTAATATACCATGACCTTTTGCCTTTTCTGGGGTATTGAACTCTATTATGAATCTCTAAATTTAAATAGGAATATACAGTCTAAAACCAGTAAGTAGTGGTCTCACGTTCACTACCCGTTAATCCTGGTCATTTGCGAATAATCAGCAAGCCGGCTGAACTCCACTCCCTTCCCACGAAGCAAGATTAACCATGCATAATTAATACCCTGAGATTGTATTAAAATTGGGAGAGTGTTCGAGTGGACTCAGGAGAGAACGCTGCTTAACGTGCGCCAGGCCAATGCTCTACGCGAAATTTTGGGGTTTTATGGTATTCTCCTATGCTCTGTCTACTCATCCATAATGCTCTAAGTATCGATACAAATCGATCCTCTAAGCATCTACTTACATGGACATACATCACGTACTCCAAATTTAATTTACCGACAATGCTATCTGATTTGGATTACATCCCAATCGCCTAAATTGGTGACCCCACTTGATTCTCTGTCATCCAACGGATCCCTCGTTGAATCCTTCGGCTCAAATTAGATCAACATAGCTACTTTCCAGGATTGTGCAAATTGCAACCAAGTGACCACCTTGATTCCTCCCCCCAACCCTGAAGATTGGTAAGAATACTTACCAATACTAGCACAGCATCTGATTTCCTCGATGTTGACGAATGCTCTTGAGAAGACACATTGAAATTTTTTTAATATGATGGCACGAATAATCAAAAATATTTAAGAATGTTGTAGATCAAGGATGCTTTAAAGAGGATATCATGCTGAATTTTAGTTCACTAGTTCATTGAATAAGCTCTGCCCAATCTTTTACTATTACCAAATATTACATTTTATTGAGAATTCAATCACTAATGTACTTTCTCTAGTTGTCTATGAATTCTTTTAATCTACATGGGGACTTATCGATACCGCCATCATTGTTAACCGCTTTTGGTATGCTTTGAGCCTTTTCTGCTGTTGCAAATGCAGATTCTTTCAAAAAGATGTTGAATCTGCTAACCAAGTGGGAGTGCAGGGAAGTAGAAGGGTCGGTGGAATAAGGTGCATCTCCTATATGTAGAATATTTTCCAGGTACTAGGAAAAGAAGACGAACAGTTATGCGGTTTGAACTTTTCCAATTTGCCAATTCTTTAACTGATGAAGTAAGATGAACTCCTCGATACTTTCAGTGGTCTATACTAGCCAGTAAAAGTTTCCGATTTCTCGAATCACGTGAGACCTTCGCACCTACTTAAAAGGCAAGAGTAGATAGGAGCAGTCCTCCCCCTCTCTTATTTACAATCATCACAGCGCGTCGTGAAACCCCATTGTTATACCCCTAAGTGACCAAAGAGCCCTGTTACACAGTCTGGCAGTTAGTGCTATAGCACGATATTGTTTTCCTCCATCTCCTTAATTCACCAGCTCTGTATGCATTGACCCAACTTAGTTTCAACACACATTATCCAAATGGCTTCTCTACACACGTCTTCTATCTCTCTCAAATATTGAGTTCCATCTAATATGGCGTGGTTAATCTGTCTTAAATAGGACATTCCTGAAACTATCTGTTTCGAATAAACTGTGCTTTGTCAAATCAAAAGTAAGTTCTAAAGATCCTGGAGATGATTAGAGAAGAACACTCCATAGTAATAACAACACGACAAAGGATGTAGTTAACAGTTTTTATCGATTGTAATTGTTCACGAGGCCATTAATATACATAAAATTATTACTCATCCATTTAGGTCCACACACAACTCAAGTCGATGTGTCGTGGCTCGACTGGGCAATTTCGCAGCCGAATCCTTCCTACGTTGGCATTGTGCATATCTCCTTTTAGGCTTTTTAGAGTATAAAAACCAAGATTTCTGACATCCAACATGCTTGTCTTATTGATATAATAAACCAACTTTTGAGTTATATGATCGTTTCTCCACAATGCTGGTGGCCTCCGTTGTGAAGCACAGCCAACTCCGAAGCTGCATTATTAACTGTTCAGTGGAAGAGCAAACATCCTCCAGCTTCCAGCCTCCTCCACAAAGGTCGCCATTCCAAACTCGGCGAGTTTCATGTGGCCTTGTGGAGTAAGGAGAATTTACTTAAATTCATATCTATGTGAATGATACCCATGCTTCGGATATAGGAAAGAGCAAGGAAAATTTTAGCCACAGAGAAAAGGAGTGAGAAGAAGGTTACTCAGTTTCCCTTCGATGTGTAGAAAGTCAAGCAAGAGCTTAGCGAATCACAGCCACACATATTTGGGGTGGCAAGTTGTTAGGGCATCAGGTGATGGGACTTTTCAATCAAGAAAACCTCAAAAGTCCTCCAAAATATACAGCGGCACCCATTATTATGGGGCTGAAAGGGATCATGCCCATTCATATAGCCTCAAAAACAGAACCATCCACATGGAAGTTAAACAAAGCGATCACTCCCGTATTAAACAGGGACACATCAATCTCGACGATTCCGGGATGGCGAGTTTTGTGGGTGAGGAGAGTGCCATGAGAAATAGTATGATTTTCTGTGGAAGGAGCTCCTGCAATATATCATGTTATGCCTCACGGATTCTCGTTTCTGGAGGCCATTCTCGACATGTTCAAATACCTCAACATTCCTTCAATAAAAACTTGAATGGAATATTCCAGAAGGGCCGCTATGGAGGCTACCACACCTCAAACATTTGTCTTTCTCTCGAGATCAACACATTAACCATCTTAGGAACTGCAAAATTGATGGTTTCGAGGTATGTCCAAAACTTGACAGTGTATCCATCCTCCTCACAAGACGCCATTCAAACTTCGGCAAGTTTGATGTGGATTTGTGATGGATACCATTCACATGGGCGTGAAGTTTCTTATTAAGCATGGTCACATCGATGTCGGCGATTTTGGCCTGGAGTGTGCTTCGTGGAGGAGGTTTGTAGCATGAGGAATAATCAGATCTTCATCGACACTACCTCCTCGATGGGTTCTGAGATTGATTTGTGTTCTCCCGCGATCTTGTTTGCAGCATTCGTGGAGGAGCCTACGCCTCCGCTCTTTCCATTTGCAAAATTCCTCGGTGACGAATTTGTTTAATCAGAATCAACCATAATCGTCACCACGTAACGTTCAACAACCTCCGCGGAAATGCTCAGACAACAATGAGTTTAAACAGCGATACAATTATATCAATTTAAATAATTAATCGGTGGGAAAAACAAGAGTTCATTAGATTCCATAAAATCAATTTAAATTTTGTTTAATACATTAAAAAACTTATTTATGAAAAATTGCTATATTTCCTTGAATATAATGTATGCTCCTTTATTAATTAAAATGCCATCTTTTTTAATTTATATCTAAGTGTGTGGAGCACTGCGTTTACAAAATTTCTGGATGTTGTTTATATTCACCAGTTAAACCTCTGCTAATTAGTCTAATGTAAATATATTTGCAAATATGAGGCGTTATATAATAATATATCCATTATATAAAACGGCTATAAGGATAATGGTGCTAATAGAACATTTATCATGATATCTGCGTTTGTATATCTCCAGAATAAACTAAAACTATTCAATCAACAGAAACCTAAATTCTTGTGTAAATCAAAAGGAAGTGTGTGAGTTGTTAGTCAAATCAAGATTTAAGTTAACTACGCCACCGCTCTTTCCTTATGAAATTTGCAAAATTCCTCGGTGACGAATTTAATCAACCTGCACCAGGTAAAGAGTCGTCCACCCATAACGTTTAACAACCTCTGCGGAAATGCTCAGGCAAAAATGAACTTAAACAACGATACAATTATATCTATTTAAATAATTATTCGATGAGAAAAACAAGAGTTCATTATATTCCTGCAAATAAATTTAGTTTGCTTTAATACTTAAAACTTAATAATGCAATACAATATTTATTTCTTTTTTTGGATAAAATGTATTCTACTTTATTAAATAAAACAGAGGATACCATCTTTTAAATTTTCATATTGGTGAGGGGAGCACAATCTCGAATAGCACTGCATATATAAAATTTCTCGATCGTGTTTATATTTACCAGTGAAACCTTTGCAAATTAATCTAATTTTTATATATTTATGCATTATATACTTATTAGTATTAGGCATTATATAGTAATGTACCTATTTTATAAAACGGCTATAAGGATAATGGTGCTAATAGAGCATTTACCATGATGGTAGCGTTTGCAT